>CM070103.1:1925000-2127500 GCA_036178185.1 Liparis tanakae
CCCCCCCCCCCCCCCCCAATGTCATGATCACAATGCACCAATACCCCCATCCGCGCTTATCGCTTTCTTTCCCCGGGACGTCGGAGGCCGGCGGTCGGCTGACATTCAGCGGCGCTCCCGAGTTTTGAATTTGTTAGTGTAGTTTGTGTGTGTAGTGTGTGTGTGTAGTGTGTGTGTGTAGTGTGTGTGTGTAGTGTCGAGGCTGAAGACAAAAGGTCAACACTGTGATCCGTGGCTATAACAGCATCTGGGGTTAATAATTCACCATAAAAACTACGGCTTATAAAGCTTAAAAATATGAATTTAACTTATTTTGACTGTGTAACCACTTAAAAGACCACCGATTGTAATATATTATTAACAAAATACAGCATATGCAACTTAAAATTCACATTTCTAAGCATTTGTATCGACTTTAACAATAAGATGCGTCGCATGTGCATGTGTCTCTCTCCCTCTCTCAACATGTCTGTGTCTCTCTCTCTCTATCTCTCTCCACGTGTGTGTGTGTGTGTGTGTGTGTGTGTGTGTGTGTGTGTGTGTGTGTGTGTGTGTGTGTGTGTGTGTGCCCAGCGTGGAGCCTCTCGGTCGTGATCTCCGAACTCTTTCTCCCCACTTGCCTCACTCTTTGTTTACTCTCACACAGAGTTGTTGATGGGCTCACAAGCCCCGCCCCCTCCCCCCCCCCCCCTCAAACCGACCACCTCATTACCTCCTCTACCTGATGGCCTCCCCCTCTCCTCTCGCCCACTTCTTTATTTATTTATTTCTCTATATTCCACCGGCTTTGCGGGCGGCCGTTTGTTTTCACCATCATCCGGTGAAACATGATTATTACCTCTTAATGCCGGAATTACGGGGGCTTTCTTTTCTTTTTTTTTGTCGTGCTCGCGGTTGCATTTTTCCCGCCTAGCGCCCCGTGGCAGGAACATCTTTATCTCCCCATGTGCTCCCAGTTTTAAAACCTTTACCCCCGCTGTTTGAAAAATATTTCTCATTTTCCTCCCCCATGGCGTGGAGAAATCCCCATAGGCAAACCATTAGTGATCTTTCTGCCTTTCCCAAACACTTATTACTATCACCCGCACTCCTTGAGCTGCCTCATTGGCTTTTGGTAAATTATGCAAATAAGGTGATGTTTCCAACATATAGTTTTGCTGTTTTTTCTGCAACTGCGCAAGTTTGCACAGCCTTCCACCGAGCAGCCGCGGCGCCATTAACGTGACTGAGCACGTCAGCAAGATTTATGCATCAGTGACAAATTATAATGCTTTTGTCGCTAATTTCCCCGCTGCTTCTTCTTCTTCTTCTTCTTCTTTTTCTCCTTCTTCTTCTTCTTCTTCTTCTTCTTCTGCTACGCGCAGGTTTAGTTATGTGTTTGCCTTTCGGGGAGGCCTTTGGTTTCCCGTGTTTCTCTCTCTGCATATCAATGTGTCGCTCCGCTTCACATCCGCAGAGCGACGCCAATCTATTTCGGAAGTTTCACTTTTCTTCGCGAAGTCGTCGGAGACTTTGAAGACGGACGGACGGACGGACGGACGGGGGAGGTGAACCGTTTCATCCGAGGGCCGTGCACGTGATATGCAAATCACCTCGTATTTACATAGCGACATGAGGAATAACAGTGAATTCCCCCGCCTGGTCTCACAGAGGGTTCAAGGATGCAGCTTTGTGTGTGTGTGTGTGTGTGTGTGTGTGTGTGTGTGTGTGTGTGTGTGTGTGTGTGTGTGCAGACAGATCATTAAAACTATACGCTCTTGTGTATTTTATATTAATTTAAAGTACAAATGACAAGTTAATTAAAGAAATGCATCCACATATATATATATATATATATAAATAAATATATATCTTCTAACATATGCGTGGCACGAAAAACTCCGATTCAACTCTCATTTTGAAAGCATGAGTGGTTTAAAAAACAGATATTTAAGAAGCACATTAGCGATGGATGAACGGCATCGGAGGGGATCGGATACCCACCTTGCCCCGCTGGATAATTGTTTTTCATTTACTCTGTAAGAGACGTTTCCGAGAGCAGACGAGGCCCCGAGCACAAACAAATGACAAATCCCTCTTAACCCCGTGAGCCCCCCCCCCACACACACACACACACACACACCTCACCCCGTCACACACGTGGCTCCGGCATCGTTATTAAAAACCACGACTTTGCAGATTTACTTCCTTCAAAAGTGCCATTTAGCCAGGCGGCGGCGGCGGAAGGGAAGCAGCGCTGCGAGGGGAATTACAGGTTGCCAGCGTGGTGGTGTTTTTTTTTGTGTGTCTTTTTTTGCGGAGGAGTGACAGGGCCGTCATTTCGCCCGGCGGGGCCCGCCTCCCGCGTTGTTGTGACAACCGGTCATTATGCATGAGATGCTCTCAGCTGCAGGTTTCAGCCCGGATGCAAATGGCCGCAAATGGGCTCCGACCGCGACCAAGCTAATCACGCCGCCGTTGTTCTGCTCCTTTGTGTCTCCCCCCCCTTAAGGTGGACATGAGAGGGCTGCAGGACGTGTCTGGGGTTTGTGATCGGCTCGCCGTCGCTTCACGGAGAGGTTGCTCATTCCTGCACACGGTTCTGAGAACCAAGTCAAATTCAAATCTACCTCATCTATAGGCTTCATTCCGGAGGAGCGGGGATAGCTTGAAGAGATTGTTATTTTTCTATTTGTATGAGCTGAAATAAAAGGTGAACCAACACTTCTGCACGAACCCGCCAGAATAAAAGCTTAAAGAATAGAAATATGGAGTCTGTTTGTCCATCAGGTCAGAGGTCAACTCAAAGTGGAAGAGGAAGTGTCTCTACTGAGCTTACTGAGGATGAAGAGCGATGATAGCTAAAAACAAAACATGAGCCTAGCGTCGTAGGTCTGCACGAACCCGCCACAATAAGAGCTTAAAGAATAGAAATATGGAGCTTCACTCCACTCAGGTGGCGGTTTGTCCATCAGGTCAGAGGTCAACTCAAAGTCTAATTACTTAATGAGGATGAAGAGCGATGATAGCTAAATACAAAACATGAGCCTACACCTTTGTTAGCGTCGTAGGTCTGCACAAACCCGCCACAATAAGAGCTTAAAGAATAGGAATATGGAAATATTGAGCTTCCCTGTCTGTTTTTCCTTCTCCCTATGCTGCATTTAATTAAAACTGAGCCCTAAATCCTGAGTGACGTAGGTTGTTAATGGAAGTACCCTGAGGTCAGAGGTCAACCCCATAGTGGAAGAGGAAGTGTGACTTCTTGTGTAACTCCTGCATGTCTTACCGTATCTCCAGGTGTGTCACGATGCCGAGCTGAAGGGTCCTGCAGGTTTAGGCTCCTCCCACCCAGGTGAGCTGCTGCTCGTGACCTCTGGACCTCCCTTCACTGATGCTGTGAAGACAACATTAAGTCATTGTTTTATTAAATAGCTAAACGTCTTATTCCCACCTCGTGCATCAAGGTTTTTTAATTTGTACCAGAAAAATGTTTAAACTTTCCATTCTAGTTTACAGGTTTCCTTTTTACACAAATCATTTTAAAAGTTTATTCTGCAGGATTATCATTTAAAGAAAGATTAGATGCATAAAAGGTACTAAATGTGCAAGTTACATTGACAATAAATTCATGTAAAACTCCTTAATTTGGAGGATGCACAAAGGAAATCGTCTTAAAAAAGACATTTAATTAAAAACACATGGCAGCACAAGCACACCTCTAACGTGTATTAATAAAATCCACCTTAAAAAGGATTCCAGCAGCTTGACGGGTGTTTAAGCCTTTTCATCCACATCTCTCTTGTTCCTTAAAAATAAAATAAAAGATTCCATCAAACGGAGGCCGGCTTTGTGCTGCCAATTAGACAGAGACGGGTAAATGATCGTATTGTTTTTGGTAATGCGCGCTCTCCCTTCTCGGGGTCAGGTTTGATGCGAGTCCCGGTCCATTAGCAGGAGTAAAGCACCGTGTTGTGGATAAACAGGAGCAGCGGGGGGCGGCTGCAGCCGACAGGAAGTGGCACTCTTCTGCAGGTCCTTGTGCTTTAATGGGCTACCTCACAATGTGGAGACCGGCTTAATAAGTATTTAAGTGGTTAATTGGAGCCGAGGCTAAAACTATCTTCAATAAAGGATCGTTGGTTTTGTATTAGTTTTTCTCACTTAATCAAATAAACATGAATATTCACATTATTTTTGCTAAGAAAACCCACGTATTGTGTTAAAACTGGTATTTTATGGTATTTATATTCATAAACTACATAAAATAAAATAAATGTTTAATCTTCCACGTGACTTTTCACCTTGTTTCTGGATTTTTAACAAATTATTTCATAACAGATTTTATTTAAATGAAATTAATTAGACAAATTAGAGAGAGGCAGCAAAGAATACATCTTTATTGTGATATTTTATGTGTGAATACTTTTCCTTTAAATGGAGTATTTGACTACTTTTCTGATATTGAAAAAGCTCCATAATAACTTGGAATTGTACAACTAAACCAGGCAGATTATATCACTTGTTTTATTAAATAAAATGGAACAACTCATGGCGTCCTAGTGTTCGCCCTCAGAGTTATGATTACATCATTGATAGGGGGGGTAACGCACGTGAACTTTTTATTATTTTTAAATTTTCGTGCCCTCCAAAAAAAGAAATCCACCCGTTTCTGAACCATCGGCCCCCATTAATCCTCAGAGGGGGGGGGGGGGCTTATACCCTCAGTCAGCCCAACACGAGAGGAATTAAAGCACGCTGATTACCATTGTGATTTACATTCTTTTTTTATAGCCGCTTTTTGAGTATTCACACACAAAACATCACAAATAAGGATTTATTTGTTCTCCCTCTCTTGTTTTTTTTGGTATTTAATTTAAATTTCAAAGTATTGATGAAATAATCTGCTAAAAAAACAAGAGAATAATCGAAAAGTCATGTGAAAGATTCAATATTTAGCTTTTTTATTGATTAACGCAGCTGGATAATTGTATCACTTGCATGCGAGACTAACCCAGCTTTGTGTTTAATATACTTTATACTCATAGAAGGTGCTCGCCTCGTCTTTTAAATGCATTGTTTATCCTCGTGCCGGAGGTTTAACGTCCGAGAGGAAGTCTGAAGTTGCAATATTATAATGTGAATAAGTCAAATATCGTGTTTTTATTGTCCGGTTTGTGTTTTTACAGTCGAGTCCACATGGGGGGGAAAGCTTAAATCAGCCGATGCGGACAAACTGCATTAGGCGACGTCCTTGAGAGGATAAAGACACGTTAGCGTTAGGCAAAGAGAGGAAATAGGATTTAGGATGTCTGGGGCTGAATTTATACTTCCTTGTTCTGCGATAAAGTGCTCTATAATCTGGAAATGGAGTTTTCTTTAAAGTATTACGATTGAAGGCAGAGGACAGAAGAGGGGGCAGGGGGGGGAGAGAAAGCAGAGCTCAAAGCAGGCCTCATAATCTAATAAATTGATTTGCAATATCCTCTGAAACTGTGAACTGATAAACGAAGCTTCTCATGTCGCCTGCAGGAAGAGACAAAAGGGACGCGACCGGAATAGTTTCCCCAAAACTATTCCAGTTCGGCATTTTCTCGTATAAGCGCTCGTCAGGGCCGCCGGTCACCCCGAGGATTAGCCGCCTCCCTCTTTGTGTCACGCGCGCTTTGACCAAAAATAAAAGAAGCGGCGGTCCCCTCGAGACGCGGCATTAGAACGCGGCAACAAACAAGCGAGAAGAAAACCAGATTATCCTTGGATATCTAACGCCCGTGTTCTTGGGATTGCCGGACGGCCGCCGCCAGAATTAGGCCCAATAAGCAGGCTGACGTCGGGGGTCCGGCGCCGCGTGGCGCGGGCAGATTGCGGCGGGACGTTAAAAATAAGATCCGGTGGACTTCGGCACGCCCCCCCGACATGTCGAACACGGAGCTAAGCCGAGGCCCCGGAGGAGGCCGGCGCTCTATAGCGGGGGATTTACCACCCATGATTCCACTGGGCGGGGGGACGGGATGCCACCCTACCCCCCCTAAAGTAAAATAAACATTACAGCACACAAAAGATGGAGAGGGAGAAAATAACAACAAATAAATGGGATTTTCGCACCCAAATCCTCCGGAGCTGAATGGAGTCGTGTGTCTTCCCCTAATGGATTATTCATCGCTCTCTGCAAGGTGTACCTGAGGCGTCGGCCTGCCAGGGATTACCGGGGGGGAGAATCTGGACCGCCGTCAAAAGAAGAAGAATAAGGCGTCTGCAAGAAGCCGGCTAAGACGAGGAGAGAAAGGCTTGGCAGCGCGGCTCGGACCGCGCGGACCACCGGGGACCTGAACGCATCGTCTCTCCGCGGTTAATAAATGCCACTTGACATGGGGAGAGGCTTTAGGAGCGAGGACTCTGGATTTGGGCGGCGGCGGCGCGGCCTATCTCCACGCTGGCAGCAGGCGGCGGGGATTTCATGGCTGCTCGCCCGCCCCCCCCCCCTCGCCGCCGACTTCTTATTTGTATTTCTTTCTCCGTCGACTCCTTTTCACGAGGACATTTAACTCACGTTCACGTGTTCACGCGTGACCTCCGACACGCTCTCATTGCGTCGGCCCGTTTTGACCGGCGCCGACCACATTCATGCATTCTAGCGCGGGGAGACGATCAGAAAAGTGACAATATTTGGATAATTTACTCAAAAAGATGCTCAACATTCACTGGTTTCTGCAGATTCTCGAGCAGGAGGATTTACACGAGAGCTACACAAATAAAACAAATAATAATCAGCAGATTAATAAATGAAAAGATAATTAGTTGCACAACTTTTGCACGCTTCAGTGTCTTTGCACGGGCCAGTAGGTGGCATATAAATGCACTTGTATGCAATTTTAGCACCAATAGTTGATTGAAAAACTCAATTAACTGACAATATTTGCATAATTTACTTGTTTCAGCAAAACAGATGCTCGGCATTCACTGGTTTCTGCAGCTTCACATGAGGATGTGTTAAAACAAATAAAAAGAAGATAATCAGCAGATTAATCTAGCGTGCCCGCTACAGTTTCTTTGCTCACTCCCTCCAGTAGGGGGCGCATCGGCACATTTTTCTTTTTTTCTTTTACATAATTCATCCTTAAAGTCACGTCCTCCTCCGCTCCAAAGACACGGGGACAACTCAAATGTCCGACTCAATCACTTTTATTTTCCTTTTGGCTTTGTTAGTCGGTCTGACCTTTAAGGACAGAACATAAATTACCTTTTAAATTAAACATTTCCACTCAATTTTAAATATTTTAACATTTAATTAAACATCTTATACTTTAAATTTTTTCCAAACTCAAAATTAAATATTTTAGCACATTTTTGCGCATTTAACGCTGCCATGTGTTTCTCACCAGCTAAACATTTTAAACATCATGAAAGTAAATAATCATTTCACTGACCGCTGATGACCTGAAGCCCTTCTCTGTGCTCTTCAATGTGAGGACCCTCCTGCCCCCACAGTTGCTCCACATCAGTGACTGATTGCACTGATTGGCCCGGCGACGAGTAGTCGGTTTGCTGCTGCTGCACTCTGGGAAATGTAGTTGTGTGAGACTAAGTCCTCCGATTCAGCTCAACGCTTAACGAGGACCACAAATAAAGGCAAATGGAGCTTAACTCCTGGTAATATACGAGTTAATGGCGAGCCAGATCGACCCGTAACTGTAAAAGCATCAATGGAACGGCGGGAAAAACCTGCTCGCACGCTTAAAGCCGTCAACGCGAGGCATAAACGTGCATTAATGTCACATTTAGTGTGTGTGTGTGTGTGTGTGTGTGTGTGTGGACATATGCGTCTGCACATCCCTTCCAGACGGCTGTAGCCGAGCACGATGGTACGTGAGCGGCGTGCGGGGGGCGGGGCTTAGAGGTGCATCGACGTAGCTGCGGGGCCTCGACATCTGCAGAGCCTCGGCCCGCCAGCAGCTGCGGTCGCCACACGTGCGCGGCCCGCGGGCGGCGTGCACGTCGCCCGGCGTGCACGTGGGGCGACGTGCACGCGGGTTGGGGCTCCTGCCCTTGTTGTCCTTGCAGCTCCACGCGTCTCCTCCTTTTGTGCGCCTCTGACCGGCGGCGAGGGAATAAATAACCGCCCGTGTGATTCTCGTCTCGTGGCACCGCGGAGCCGGACGGAAAGATCCAGAATAGTCCCCTGAAAAACCCTGCTCACACAAAGTACAGCTGGGGCGTGTCGAAGCCCACAGCGCCACTAATGTAACGTTTGACTGCCAAACAACACTGAGCCTACACACACACACACACACACACACACACACACACCAGGGAGTATTGACTCTCATCTCTCCAAGGAAGGATGATATCACCCACACTGCTTTTCCACCTTTCCACACACACAGCAAAGGACTCTCATCCCCCTCTCCCCCTCTCCCCCTCTCCCTCTCTCCTCTCTCTCTCTCTCTCTCTCTACGTCTATAATTACAGCAATCAGCGGCGTTGACTCCACAACACCTCCACCGCGAGGAGCCGCCGCACGCCGCCCATCGATTGGCCCGCCGAGCCGGGGCTGAGATAGGGGCCGCGGTGATGGATGGGCCGGGCGCTTTCCACGCCGCCGGTCACCACCGGCCGGCGCTCCAGAGGAAAACCCCCATTTCCTGCTCCACCGCTGACCCCCATCCTGCCCCCATCAGCCCCGGGACGGGTCCAGGCACTCCGTCACACGGAGGAGGAGGAGGAGGAGGAGGAGGAGGAGGAGGAGGAGGAGGAGGAGGAGGAGGAGGCCGGATCACAGCAGATTAATGTGTGTAAACACTCCAGGAATTGTCACTTTTTTTCCTTCCCTTAAGCGCAAAGTAAATAAGAATAAAGTCATAATAAAGATAATAATACGTTCTCGTCTCGGCGGCGGAGATGAAGTGCTCAGACGATGATAAATAAGCCCAGACTCAGATTAATAACGGGGCTCCGGTAAACACGACAGGACGCCTTCTGCATGTCCTCGACCCGTTTATGAAGAAGCTCCAGAACCAGAAAGCCCACCAGGTGGTTCTGGAGCTGAATCTTCATCATGGGAGACGGAGGCTGCAGCGAGAGGCGGGACTGGAGGAGAGAAAATAAAGATAGGAGGCCCAGGTGTGTGTGTCGCCTGTGTTAAACGTGTGTGAACCGGTCTGATGCGACCCGAAGCGCTGGGAGGAGGTTCTGCTGGGTCGGGTCTCCTCGTCTTTTCTCCCTCTGACGGGTTTCTCCCCCCCGAGAGCCGCGGCCCACGACCCCCGAGTGGCGTTTATTACCGCCACCCCGTCATCCCGACGGCGTGAACACGATGTGGGTCTCGCTCTTAGTTTCTTAGGGGCAGACAAGAAAAATATCACATTTGAGGAAAATAAAATAAAAAATGAGGATATTCATTTCAATTACGGGAGGATTCCTCCTCGCTGTAATCCATCAACGTCACAGCGGCTCGTTTCTTTTCCCCCGGTGGAACGAAACGCGAGCTCGCCGCTCGGCGTTGCGTAATGGCGTGCGGCCTCCGGATGAACCCTGCCCGGAGATTACACAAATATTTTCTTTTTAAAAAGGTTTAAGAAGGAAGAAAAAAAGGTAATCTGGCACTTTTTTCCTTCTCCTAATCTTTTTTTGGAGGTATGGATCTCATGGCTTCATCCACGTATTAAGAAAACAATATCTGACCGCTGTTATGTTCCTCTCTGGGAACTGCACTCCTCCGTCCTCCGTCCTCCCTTCCTCCCCTCCTCCCTCCTCCCCTCCTCCCTCCTCCCTCCTCCCTTCCCAGACCTGTAATTTGTGTACATGGCCTCTGCTGTTGCTTTGGGCCGCTCTCCAAAGCCACTCGACAAAAGGTATGCGGAGAATAAACAGCCACCTCGTCTCCTTCTCCCACGTCTCCGACCGGCGGCCCTGCTCCTCTCGACCCGGCCGGTTCCAAAGAAAAGCACACACACACACACAGACACACACACACACACACACACACACGCACACGCACACGCACGGCGCTATGGGGAAATCAAGAGGCAGCAGAGAGGGGACGGGCTGAGCGGCTAAAAAAAGGTTAGGCCCCGGATCCCAGAGCGCTTTAAAGCACGGAGGCGTCCGGCCGAGGCGGCGGTGTTCCAGGACGTTTCAACCGACACCTGACAGCAGGCAGCCAATCACAGCGCAGCAACAGGAGTCTGCAGGTCTCACCTGGCTGAGAAGCGATGAGGACCTCCAGGTGACGGGCAGGAAGGGGCCTTTTTTACCTCAACCCTCTGGGGTCATTTTAAAGGCACTTATAACTCATACAACACATACTCATATGACTCATATGCATGTCTCTACATAATGAGGCACACTTGTCCTCAGGCTCAAGTCTAAAGAGATCATTTGGCCCTCAAGCGGAACATTTAAGCTTGATTTCTTTTTAATTCTTCGCATCTCTTGTGAAAACATTCCTTTCCTCGTGCGGACGAACCGCTTTGAGGTTTGGGATTGGTGAACTGAAAGGTCTTCTGTTCACAAAGCAGTGAAGTATATGAATAAAATGGTAAACACGTCTAAAATCAAATTTTATATTATCGTTTTTTTAGTAGATCGATGTTTTACGTCACACCGTTCACCAAAATAATAGAAATAAGACTCAGAAATTACAAATTATCTGACATCTGAAACATCAAATGCAGATTTTGAGGTATTCTTCAGCAGCAGAATATATCTAACGGGTCTCATAACCCCTGCTGCTCGTTTTTAGCCCCGGAGGTCATGTGACAGGAAGTCTATTCGTGTCACAAGGTCAGACACGAGCCCGTCAGGAAGTGCCTGCACCGCCGGCCCGGTGCACGCCGCCCTCCATCAGGTGTGTGAGCCCATCAGCGCCTGTATGTCCGCGTAAGTATTATAAATATGGAATATCATTTGTCTGGATGGTGGACGCGAGAAGCACTTAACTCCCGTCTCGGGGAAGTTAGCGGGTTTCCTCTCTTGAAGCTGCCAGCCGCGCCGTAAATCAAGCGCTCCTCACACACACACACACACACACACACACACACACAGCAGCGTCATTACCCAGGCTGCAGAGCAAGGTGTGCAGCCTGGTGAGGAGGAGCCCGGCGGAGGAGACGGAAAACACCAAAAGACTTTCATTACAAAACCCCGGAAACACAGACTCATTGTTCTCCGGTTCACGGAGACAATTTGAGGCATTTCAGAACAACACAAGGTATTTAACACACACACACACACACACACACACACACACGGCTTCACTTAGTGTTTTCCTTTGATGGAATCCTCTTCAACGCGTTCCTCTTCATGTCGGAGGATCACCCGGCTCGGCCCCCTCGTTTTCATCTCCTCATTTGCTTTTATTTTTTTTACCTTTAGGAGGATGAATATCCTATTTATGAACGCAGGAGAAGGAGGAGTAGAAGAAGAAGAAGAAGAAGAAGAAGAAGAAGAAGAAGAAGAAGAAGAAGAAGAAGAAGAAGAAGAAGAAGAAGAAGAAGAAGAAGAAGAAGAAGAAGAAGAAGCAGGAGGATCTCTTAGACTCTCACTCCTCTCCCCAGGAGATTAAACAGAACAAGAAATAACACGAGCGGTGTGTGTGTGTGTGTGTGTGTGTGTTAATGTATGCCCTTTGATGTCCTGTAGCACCATTAACAATTTAACCCAAACATCACATTTGTCAAAACTAAATTGTGCATCTGAGGCTCGAGGTTCAGAGGAGACGGACGTGTCTATCTCAGAGTTGGAGAGCAAAAGACGCCCAATTAGGATTGTTTTTTTACTTGGAGCAGTGTGTGTGTCAGTGTGTGTGTGTGTGTGTGTGTGTGTGTGTGTGTGTGTGTGTGTGTGTGTGTGTGTGTGTGTGTGTGTGCCGCAAACGCTCACATCATACATTAGCTTAGCTCCCTCTAGTGTATAATTAGAAGCACTGGTGCATTTTTATTTATTTTTTTACATCAAACCAAACAACCGAAAACTACAAATAAAAAGAGTTTGTGTGTTAATTAATGCACTTTTCTTCTTCTTCTTCTTCTTCTTCTTCTTCTTCTTCTTCTTCTTCTTCTTCTTCTTCTTCTTCTTCTTCTTCTTCTTCTGCTGGGTTTTAATTCTCATTATTAAATAAGACCGTGTGGACGTGTCGGAGGCTTCCGGAGGAGCTTCGACAATTCATTTAAAATATGCTGTTTTTTACAAATGAAAATGATGTGGTGTGTTTGAGTGAAGGAGCCGGATTTTATTCTAAAAAAAGGAAATGTTAACTTTGTTTTTTATCCATCCCTTGGTGAAACAGCGAGAGACATTTAACATGTATTCACTGCGTATTAAGCTTGAAAAATGCTAATTAAAATATCTAAAAAAGAGAGAAGTTAACACTGACAACTAAATCTATGTTGCACAATACATCTCAAAACAGATAGAAATAAAAACACGAGATGTATAGTGATGTTAATAGTCCAGCTGTTGAGCTCCTTAATATCTTCTTTAACACATTAAATTGCATGAAAACTGGGAAATAAATGAATGTTTTAATACCTAAATCCCTCCAAAATAAAGTCCACCTCCATCATCTCCATGAAGAGAGAGAATATTAAACAATGCTGTCGCTCCGGGTCCAGGAGATGAAAACATCCGCCGGTCTTCATCTTCCATAGAAAAAAAATAGTCCGAATGAATCCAGACGTGCCGCTAAACATAAAACAAATGAATTCTTCGCTCTGCAAACAAAAAGCCCCCAAAAAGCGTCATCGTTAACCAATCGCCTCAGAGGCAGAGCAGCACTTGAATGGTGAACACAGGCCATGTTCACTGGGTAATATCTGGCAATTAATCACTTGATTAATATGCCCTTAAACACACAAAGTGACAGTGACAAATCCCGTTCGCACGTTCCCGATCCCGAAAACGATAATTGTCCAATGAAAGTCTCATTTGTCAAAAACGGAGAGAGAGAGAGAGAGAGAGATAAAGAGAGAGAGGGAGAGAGAGAGCTTCCAGTGCAGTCCATGATGCAACACTTTGCTTTATTGTTATGTTTTTTTTTAATAAACAGCGTAAAGACTCAAACGCTCATTTAAAGAAATGTAGTTCACGGTTTATTAATTCAACATTTTTAACTATATTTGGAGGAACTTTAGTTGCAGGATGATCCATAACGGACCACAATGCAACGCTCCGATCAATAATATATACCGTCTTGTCGGCATCAAGACAGTCAGCCCTTTTTTATATGAACATGAATATGAAATGGTGAATTTAAAAATCTACCGCATCTGTAGCTTTAATCCTCTAATTGATCGATCTCGTCTCAGCCAATGGGATCGCACGACATCACGTGACGGGTGCAGTGCATCATGGGAGAATCAACATGGCCGACCGTGTTTCACGCCGTGCAGTTCGTCACACAAGCATTTTTTTGATGCTCTTTTTCTTTTCTTGTTATTTTTAGCCGAGCCGTGACCCGATTCTCCTCGCGTTGTTTTTAGCCGTCGCATTCACGAAATTAAATTAAAAGATTAAAAAAAATAATGTGTGAAAATAACTTTTACGTCTCTCCAGCAATCAGCAAGATTTCTAATCTTTTAAAAAAATCTGTCCTGAGGGGCAATTATTCTGTGATGGACCTTTTATGACACACACAAAAAGCGACACACTGACTTTCATGAACTACTTCCTGTTTGAGTCAGAATATCTCCTGATGGGCGAACCCCTCATGCTAAAGCTTTAATTAATATGAATTAATTATCTCAGAGCCAGTGACTAATCTAACAATTCTGATGACTCAAACACATTTTCTCTGATTTCAACTCCATATTTTATTTATTTATTTACTGTAAATGTACATTTTAAGAGGTCAACTTGAGTTTTTGAAAGTAATTAATACAATAAATAAAATTCAGGGGGTTTTGGACTGTAAATGTACATTTTAGGACATCACTTTGAGCTTGTAGAAAATAATTAATAAAATAAATAAATGTGGGGAGGTTGCACTGTAAATGTAAATTTTCATTTTGAACAAAAAAAATGCTTGACAAAATAAATATATATATTCTTTAGCTGTAAAATGACATTTTACGAGGTCACCGTGAATCTTTTGAAAATAATTGACAAAATAAATACATTTGGGTTTTTTTAAACTGTAAAAGGACATTTCTAGAGGTCACCTTGAGCTTTTAGAAAATACTTCACAAAATAAATACAAGATGAATCAGAAATAATTGCCAGATTCATGGATATTCCTCCGTATGTTCCTCTGCAGCGCTGCACAGGAACCAGCAGCAGCACTACAAGCCGGTGTGAAGTAGTGCGCCCGGCGCCCGGCGTATGACGGCGTGTAGCCGCCGCCGCGGCGTGCACGAGCCTTCAGAGTGATGTGTGCAGATGAAGGGCCGCGGCGGCCGAGGGGCCGGGCCAGGCGGCGGCCCGGAGAGGAGCGCTGGGAGCCGGGGGCCGGGCTCCCCCGGCGCCGCCCTCTAATGAGCTCCACCGCGGCTCCCGACATGAGCTCCTCCACAACATCACACACCGAGCGAGAGGCAGGGAACACACACACACACACACACACGGCTGAAGAACGTCACACACACTCGGAGAGGAGCAATATGCATGTTTAAACACACACGGCCCGGACTAACAAGTACGCACACAGTCACACACACACACACACACACACACCTCACAGCTGTTGCATGGCCCACTCCAACAGGAAGAGAGAGAGGGTATTTATTAGAGCGAGAGAGGGAGACAGCTAATCAGAGATGCTATATGCACACACACACACACACACACACACACACACACACACACACACACACACACACACACTTCTACAGCTGCAGCATCACTCAAAGGTCCAAACCTGTTCCTGTGCATGAATTCATCCTCAGAATAACAGAAACTCTCTGATGTGCACCATGGTAAAGGGATCTGAACCCAACCCGGAGGCCCGGGGGTCGGTCCCCGGCCCCCGGCCCGCCTCCAGAACCCAGAGGACCCGATTCATCGATTAGCCGGCAGCAGAACGTAATCAACGACGTGTTCCCCGATCAGTTACACGGGCGATCTCCAATTACTGCCTCAAAGCTGCTCGCCTCAACGCTTCACTTTCTCATTTCACTTCCTGAACTCTGTGATTTTGTTGTTGTTGTTGTTTCGTTCGGCCAGACGGGAGCGGAGCGGACGATAAGAACCGGAATCAATTACAACGAAAACGGGCCCGATAAATCTTTAAATGCCACCCGGACGCGGGGGTCGTCTCCTCGGCCTCCGACGGCGAGCGAGACTTCCAACGATTACCGAACGCTCGCCCGATAACGCCTCTTCGCCCGAGAAGCAAAACAAATTGAATTGTTTTGTTTAAAATTTCCAGTCAAAAGAAATCAACTTCCAGTAATTACCCCGCACGGCCACCGGGAAGAAAAAAGAGAAAGATGGAGAGGGGAAGAAATTTGCAAACTATATCATTTTTTTTCATTTTTTGTTGCCGACCATTTGAACTAATGATATTGTAATAAGATGCCTCGCAATGGAGAGGGAATGGAAAACATAATTACATGCATTAGTTTATCTAAGCGCTCGTACCGTCGCAGATCCATCAGTTTTTCAGAGCTCATCTGGAAGCCCATGCATCACTGTCAGGGCCTGTTTGATGGGGGGGGGGGGGGGGGGGAGGGGGGGGGGGGGACGTGTTCATTTGTTAGCCTCGTTTAAAAGATGGCGCCTCAGATTCACTTAGGCCCAGACGGAGCAGAGCGGTTATGACAGCGCCATTACGAAAACACACACACACACACACACACACACACACACAGGCGGAGCGCCTTGAAAACTTCATCAGCTTTGTGCATTAAGGTGATTACAGCCAATGAGAAGAGCCGTGGTGTGTATGTTGATGCTGAGATGATGACGATGATGATGATGATGATGATGATGTAACAGCTACCTGGATGTCTCTGTGTTCTTGCTCTTCATTCTCAGGTCGTGGTTTTATGTTCACATCCAGAAGTTTGGATGAACTTTAAATGATGTGTTTTAATAGTTCATGAAGAACGCGATTAAATTAAAGTTTCCCATGAATGAATCTGCGCGTGCTCGTCGCTGATGGTTCGGTTCCTGGAAAGACGGAAAGGCATTTATTATATTATATTTTTATGAATAATTCACCCAAAATCCTCCGTTAACCTTGTGAAGCTGGCGGTGAAACATCGTCATTAAATAACTGGATAACGTTGAACTGATGATTCAGGATTCTCTATTCTTCATAAACGCCTTCTCGGCTGATCCCAGATCAGATCTGAGGGTTGACGTCCCTTTAATAGTCAGATTCTGCAGTTGTTTCTTCAATATTTTCACCAGAAATGTCCATAAAAAGCTCCAATAAGGAAACTTTAAACCTCATATCTGTGTTTAGTGCGTCCCCGTCTCTGAAGTTCGTCTCTGACGCTGCATCTTTGTCCCATTCTGCAAAAGTTGTTGTGAATTTGATCGTTTTCATGCCACCTGAAACTTAAAAAAAATACTTAGAATCCACTTATTTTATAGATTCTAACTCACGTCGTCGATCCCACCTCAACAATCCACTAAATTATTAACCGAATGACCCTTGAAAAGAAAAAAGTGAAGCGGATGTTGTGTAATTGATGATGCAATTAACGAGTCGAGGTTTCTGAGTAAATCGTCCTTTTAAAAGTCTGTAACGAGGTGGGGGGCGGGGCCACGGGACACCATCACATTCCTCAGGCACCGAGTCACAACTCTTAATGGACATTAAACACGCAGACGAAGAAACAACACGAGCGCAATTGAGTTAGCGGGCACTTACGGGGCAGCGGCGGCGTCCTATACGTTTGCGTAAAAACACATAACTGTCACAAAATTACATGTCATTACTGAGCAGATCGTATGGATCCCACTTATTGTTGCTTAATGGCCTCCTTCTTTTTTAAATGTGGTTAGCCGGTGTTTAAAGATAATGCCGAGGAGGATGCCGGGGTGTCGTCTAGCCCGGCCTCCTGTCCACCCAAACACACACACACACACACACACACACACACTCATCCCTCCTTTCAGTGAAAGCAAGAATCTGCTCATTCGGTTACATTTCAAACCTCAATTTCCGTTTGCAATCAGCTCATTAGGGCTGACAGCTTGAAAGGCAGCCATTAATGACACACACACACACACACACACACTCACACACACACACTCTGTGGCTCTCCATGTCCAAGAAGGAAAGGCCTGCTTCTGCTGCAGCCAGGACGCGATCCGAGTGGAGGGACAGCAGCAGCTCATGAGTAGAGGGCAGCCGCCCCCTGCTGGCCGGTAAGGGGAACGCACCCACCAGAAGGTGGAGCAGCATCTCACTCACCTTTGTATTATTATTTATTCACTACATGTGAAATAATCTGTGTGAAATAAAGAGGCAGTGGAGAAGTTGGCAGTGAGCAGTGCCTGTTTTTTTTTCTATTTAAATTGTGTTATATATTTGCAGGATTTCACATTAATAGAATGTAGTAAGAATGTAGTATTTAGTTTTAAATTATATTATTATTTATTTAGACCTGAATGCATTTGATTTTTAAGAGAATTCATTTCCCTAATATATATATACATATATAGTAAAGCTCAATATATCCCACAGGTGAATAAAAAGAATAATTCTCAGGTAGTGGTGCATCTATTCTGCAAAGAGATGCATTCAAGGATCTGAGTAATATATATATATATATACATATATACATATATACAGTATGTAGTCCCTTCGTCTGTACCCGAGCAGGTGTAACATTTTACTCTCGTAATGGGAGCGATTTCATTTTTGAAATGGAAAATCTTGTGAGTATTAATTTTTGTGTTGGCAGCTCGTCGTGCATGATTCATGGAGGCCGGCAGAGGGCTAATTGTTCAAATTAATTTGCGTAAACGACTAAGCAAAGAGATAACAGAATTACATCGCCACTTCCCTGGCGCGGGTTCAACGGCGCCGGGCAGCTGCACCAAGACGGCGTGCGCCACGCCAGAAAAATATTATAAAAAGCCCCCGAAAAATATTCATTAATATACGTTTTGTTATGAAAATCTGCAGCAAAAGGTTTATAGAAACAGTGGCTGTGGTATAATTAAATAATAAACAAATACAAAGGAGAGAGGGGGCTTAGGAGTTAGGAGTTAGGAGTTAGGAATTAGGATTGTTCGGCCCGCTGCCTGAAACCGGCTGGCCGAGAAACAACCGGCCCTGAGCCACGGGGACTTTAAAAATGCAGAGCCAAGAGGATGTACAGGCATCAATCCACCGGGCCTCACCCCCCCCCCTTCCTCCTCCTCCTCCTCCTCCTCCTCCTCCTCCTCCTCCTCCTCCTCCTCCTCCTCCTCTTCCTCCTCCCCAAATTGAAAGAGCAGCCCATACTTTGCGCTTGTCAATTTGGAGCTTTATCTACATGCTAGAGGCTAATGAGCCATCTCAAACTCTTGATGGCCAGGATGTAAATGATCTTAACTAGCTGGAGGGGGGGGCGGGGCCTAAAGCACTACAAGACGGACATTTTTTTGGGTGTCACGGGTCATCCATTGAATAAAGAAATATGTATTAAAAAAACGTTAAACCTCCGCAATCCAAAAGACAAAAAGAGGGAATTGTTTTTATATATATATATATATATATATATATATATATATATATATATATATATTACATATTTTAAATATATATATATATATGTCTCACTCCTGAGGAATTATAGCGTGCATGTCCCTTTACATAATTAACTCAATGAGGGATTTAGAAACAGTGCAGTGACACTAACGTGGTCGAGACAGAAACTACCTCGGGTGAATCACCTTTTCCCATCAGCCAAGGTGACACACACACACACACACACACACACGTACACACACACACACACCTCAATCTCATGCAGCGTAAACACGCTTCTCTTACGTTTCAGGGGATGTGATTACCATAAATTACGCCTAGGTGGGGTCCGGGCATCCATTGAGCTCCGGTGAACCCCCCCCCCCCCCACCGCCCCCCCCGCCCCCCCGCCGGTTCATGATCACCCATCCAAACGGACTATTTTATGCCCGACTCGCCTGATGCATGAGGCGGGAGAGTGCGGCGCCATTTTTTTGTAATCCTCCCCTCTCTCGCTCGGGGAAATCGATGGGCGGACACGGAGAGGCCATCGGTTACGTTTGCTTTAGCGGGGGCGGAGGGGGGGGGAACACGACTCACGACTCACCTGGGCCCTTTTCATCTCCCCCGAGGGCCCCGAACGCACCGCCCCCACACACACACACACACACAGCATCGACCTCTGCAGGCCCTCACATGTAATCTCATCCGTATGCAGGAGGAAGGAATCGATAAATAAACACAGGCACCTGTTCTCCTCTCCCCTTCCTCTCCTCCTCTCCTCCTCTTATTTATTCCATCCGCGCGGCGGTCGATTCTTCTTCTTTGTTTATTCATGTACGACAAAAGTGCAGTTTTCCACGTAATGACTCTCCAACTCGGAGATGTATACGACACTCAAAAAAACTCTGCTCAACTCCTAGAAAACATTAGCTTTGCCGGCTCTGATTTATGAATCCTGCTCCTCCCGTCTCTCCCTCCCAATCACCATCCCTCCCCCCGCCACTGACACCCAGACAGTTGGTGCTGCCACGTCGACTGAAGCCTCATTTTTCTTCTTCTTCTCTTATTCCGCTAATACATTCAGCCCTCTTCTTCTTCTTCTTCTTCTTCTTCTTCTTCTTCTTCTTCTTCTTCTTCTTCTTCTTCTTCTCCTTCTCCTCCTCCTCCTCCTCCTCCTCCTCCTCCTCCTCCTCCTCTGATACATATTCGCTCTTGATTGTGCTGCCAATTAGCCGGCGAGGCCGTGGCAGTTCATCCATCTGACTTAAAGGTTCCTCGCCACTAATTCTGACGGTCAGGTCAAGTAGCAGAGGGGCCATTAATTGGAATAATGAAGTCTTCAGTGAGTGATCATCAGTGACTTCAGAGGACCATTAATCCTTTAAAAGAAATCATCTCCTGATTTTTAATGTTTGGCTTTATCGGCCAGCCGGCTGCCGCAAACATCTCATTCATCCTCGACTTGATAAACATCCTGCGTGTATATATATATATATATATATATATATAAAAATATATGATTTTATATCATTTAGTTTAATATCTATACTCTCTCGGTGCCCTCTTAATTGTTCTCTCCCTCCTTCTTCACACCCTCCTCATATCTCCTTCCTCCCACTTCATCAAGCACCATCCTTTCCTTCACTCCTTTCCTTTCCTCCCACCTTGCTCTGTGGTACTCTCACCGTATTTCATTGCCGCATGGAGCTTCCTGGACCTTAAATCCAGGTTAAATTGCTTATTATCGCCCTTAAACTCACATTTAATCCAGCTAGAGGAGGGTTAGTGTCTCCTTCCTTCCTCCCACTTCAACCAGCACCATCCTTTCCTTCACTCCTCTCCTTTCCTCCCACCTTCCTCCCTTGTTCTCTCAAAGTATTTCACTTTAAATCGCTTATTATTGCCCTTAGACTCACATGTAATCCAGCTTGTGTTTCCATATCTCTTGTTGTACACGTGTTGTGATGTGTGTGTCCGATGTTGTGCGTCCTGTGTGTGTTTAATGCATAATGTAAAACACACTGAATCGCCTCGCTGCTCTCCCTCCATCCCATTCATCTTTTGATTTCCTTCCCCTCTCTCCTTGCTCCCTCTCTCCTCCCCCCCCCCACATCTCACTCCACTCATGCTCCACCACTTCAGGTCTATATTTGCCGCTTCACTGGACACACAGAGGATCTATCTGCACACTATTTTCTCCCCATTCGTTCGGTTGCCAGACGGCTTTAATAACCAATGTAACAAATAAACTGTGAATGGGGTCTTTTTTTTCTTTTTTTTTCTTCTTCGCACAACTGGCAACCCGAGCCACAAAAAAACCCAGACGGCGAGGCGGGACGCACGCGCAGTAATTCAGTATTATCGTGTATTTAAATGCACGTTTACGGGAGTGAATCCACCGCCAGGAACCAAGAACACGTCGGTAAAGATTTATAATGCATAATATATAAAGATATGAGAGGTCTGAGGAGGAGAGGCCACGCGAGCCAGGTGGTGGAGCTGCAGCACCTGAGAGAAGGTCAGAGGAAAGAAGGGCAGCAGCTGCAGCGCCATCTGGGCCATGTGTTCCTTTCATAGTTTGTATTCAATATTTATTCAAGTGAAAATGTGAAGAACTATCGGTACTTTGGATGTGTGAGATTTGAGAGAAATACAGTTTTTTTTCCTTCAACTGATTGCGTTTAATTAATTAACATTAATAACTATTAATTGACGGCATTATGCGTTACCTCGGGAATGTAAAATGTTTTTGAGATGCTCTTAAATCTCAAACCTCCTGTGTGACCTCTCACCTCCCTCTGAGTGTGTGTCTGACCTTTGACCTCCACCCTAAACCGAGTGGATGAAACTCTCGTCTGGATTGTCCAACAGTAACTCAAAAACTAATCAATTCATTAGTTTGATGCATTTCAAAATGCACCTAATCCGTTTAGAACATCCATCCATCCATCCGTTATGAGCGGCGCCGCCGTCCGGCGCCATCGCTCACGCCGACAGTGAAGAAGTGACTGCCGGTCACCCCGACAGTGAGCGCGGCGCTCCCGTGACACCGCCGGATCCCAGGCGTGAGGGATGGACTCGAGTCGCCGGTCTGACAGCGAGCGAGCGGCGACGCCGCCGTGCGTTATCGTGGCGTTGGCCTCCCCCTCCCCCCTTCCCCCCGCGGCGAGTCAAATTGTTCATTTTTACCTCTAATCGCACCATTTATCAAGACGCTGCTCAGCCGCGTCAGTGAGTGCAGTTATGCTAACTAGATGTGAGCGAGGCCGCGGAGAGGGACGGCCATCACTCCGCTTTCTTTAGGGGGGGGGGGGGGGGGGGGAGGGGCTACAGCAGGTAGCCCAATATGTTCAGTAAAATCACCTTTTGCATTCACGGGATAAAGATGCTATAGAGACGCAACTTAAAGCTTTTAAACTACTTCATGGCGCTGAGGAGAAATTGTCTGCAGCGTCAAAAAATGCTGATTTAGTCTTAGATTCTGTAAAAGAATAGGATATTACGTCTTTTAAAGACAGTAAAATATCTGCTTCAATTAAAAGCATCTATTAAAAGCATCATTCACTTCAATTCAAAAAAGAAAATTAATTTATAACATTTCTTTAAAATACCCTTTAAAAAATATTTATGCTACCTTTTAAAAACAGTAAAATATCCGTTTGAATTAAAATCAGCAGTTAAATTAATTTACATTAAAATAATCTACTGACTCGGAAGGCTGAGCGATTGTACACTACAATTAAAATAAATAAAAAAGATCTAAAGATGCTTTTAACTGCAAGATTATGTATGAAATACTACTTAAAGCTTTTAAACTGCGTGCTGTCGCCGACCTTTGACCTTTGGATGATCGTACGATGTCTGCAACGTCGACAAATTATGATTTTGTATTAGATCTGGTAAAAAAAAATGTATAATCCTTCTTTTAAAAACAGTAAAACATCTATTTAAATTAAAACACTACTAACTCTCAAGGCCCAACGCTGGCTGCTTTCCTTCAGTAAGGACCCTCGAGCTGCGTCCTCGCCGCTCGCCGCTCGCCGAAACGCCGACGGACGCAAACCGCTCAATTCACCCACTCTGCATCCAATTCTCCGGGATTATTATGAGCGCCGCGGCGCCGCGTGCTGATGGAGAGATTAATCTTGCTTTGATAGAAATATGTCACTTTCTGATGGATGCGATTCATCACGCCGGACAAAATCTGTGGTTCCCGAGCGCCGCCGCCGCCGCCGCCCTCCTGACGGCTCCATCGCGGCAAGAACGTCCCAAAATGTCACCTGTTGGACGCCGGGCGACCTTTCTAATTTTCTAATTCAATTTTGGAGAACTCGGCTCATATCGTGAACCAGTAATAAGGATTACACACCGTGACCGGCTGCAGAAAGAAACTGCAATCCCCCCCACCCACCCCCCCCCCCACCCACACACACACACACACACACACTTTAAATCAAACCCCAAGTAGTCTTTTATTAGGCTGCCCGGTTAAATCAATCTAAATCTAAGCATAATAACTCTCTAATCAGGTGCTGGGGAGAATAATAGGTTGTCACGCTCCAGGAAAAATAGGCAATCATGGAATGTTTTCTTTAATTAGGCCGGCTAAAGTAGAAGGGCATGGCGGGAGAGTGGGACACATTCATCATCGCCAAGGTGGGGAATTACTTCAATTACTCAGGAGGAGAGGGGGAGAGGGACCAGAACCACAGAAGTCAGAGGAGCGGAGGAGGAGGAGGAGAGGCCGTGATCTGCAAGGAAGTCCGAGTGACACGAGGGCGGAGGAGGGGAGGGTGTGAGGAGAGAGGAAAGGAGGGTTGGAGGGGAGGAAAGGGCTCTGAAAGACGGTCATCGGGGTGCATGAAGGAGTGAGGAGAGGAGGGTGGGAGGGGAGGAGGGGAGGAGAGGAGGGTGGAAGGATAGGAAACGGCCCCTTTATATGTATTTATATCAGTGTCCTGAGGTTGAAGACGATCATTTATCTGATCTATTGAACACAAAATGTCACAAGTCTTCGGGTCCAGCACATGACCTTTGACCTTTGACCTTTGTTGCATGTCGTCCACAGTTAGAGTCTCCTCTCTGCTAGGTTTAAAAAATGACCCCAAAAAAGAGGAATGCATGTAAAACCCTGAACAACAACCTGACCCTAACCCTCCTTCCTCCATCCTTCTTCCTCCATCCTTCTTCCTCCATCCTCCTCCATCCTGCATCCCAATCATGTCCATTGTACGAAGGCAATAAATCATCCAGCTCTCATCTCCTGCTTATTGATGACCGACCGGTTATTTGTGATCTCTCTCTCGGTACAGACGTCTGACGGCGGTGATGGATTGTCGCCTTAAACCGTTATTACGCGTATAATGCGGCGCTCAAATCCGACGTCTCACTCAGACTAACCAGACGGACGCTTCAGCGGTCACGGCGGAGCGTGGCGAGCAGCTGGCGGCGATGACCTGCGGCCTCGCGATCATCGGGAGTCGTTATCTCCAAATTAAGAGTGTATAGATGAAGAGTTCCTTAATAACCACCTGAGAAGCAGCACGTCAGCAGCTTCTGACGGGTTGTCGGGACAATAAGAGGAATGTGTGAGGGCGGCGACTCGGGGTCAGCGAAAGAATATGTACAGGCAAACCTTATTAAGATATATTAACATTTGTGTAACTTTGATTTAAACATAATAGTGTTGGTCGTGACTATGAACCATGCACACCTACTACAGTTAGACACGTTGTTCGAAGTTAAACTTTATATTTACTGCATTAGTGGAAAGTAAGTAATATTACTTCAGTGTTTAACTTGTTTTTGGGTACTTTTTATTTTAGTATTTCCATTGTTTTGCTCCCTCCACTGCAGTGACATGCGGTGAGGTTCATGGTTGGTGAGGCACTGACTCCTTTAGTGTCAGATTTACAAATATATAAACCCAAAAGGGGCGTATTCAACTAGCACTGGTTATGTCATGTCTCATCAGCATTCTGCACACAACACACACACACACGGTACATATTACAGATACATAAGGAAGAAAAGTTTGAAGCCAACCTTTTAGCTCCGGCGTTGGTCTGCCTGTTCATCACGTCCACTTTTGACTGAAAGTCCAGCTTTGAGACATTTTTAATGTCAGATATATAATCATCTTTATGTTGGCGGTCTGGCAGCAAAATAACAAAACAAACGGACTTGACTGACTGGTGCCTCAGCGTAGAAGAAGAAGCAACAAGTCCCGTTGGCTCACTAGCGCCCCCTGCAGGGTGTCAGAGGACTACCACCTCACCCTGCGCTTTTCACTGCGGCTTTATTTCCCATCAGCGAAATTAAATATGTCACTCATATGCCACTTACAAACATTAAACTGTGATAGTTAAAGACCTAAGCCAGATTGTGGAAAATCAGGCAAAATAAACATATCTGTAAACATTATATTGGCGACATGCAGAAATACGGCATACAATGCATGTCTCAACCCAGTTTGTGAAGGATTGCGCAATCAGAGGCTCGACTCGCTGCTGCCTCACCTCTCGACTCGTCTGTGTTTGAACAGGAAATAGACAAATTCAGAGATTTTGTTATACATAAAGATCGGTGGACAAATATTTATATCTATTTGATGTTATCATTATTTATTACTTAAAGAAAAAACTTGTTGTACTCATGATGCCTCACCTGCCTCCCCTGACCGCACGTCCCAGTCCACTGTTTATGCGTCACACAACTTTACACTTAACCCCTTGTCATATTTAATTTGGCCATTAGGTGCCAGTATTTCATCACCCAGATAATCCCCTTCATTTGAGAGCTTAACATTGTTTTCATATTTACTGTATTTATTGCTGCATGCATTATAATACAATAAACTCCAGCTGTTATTGTATTATTATACCTAGTTACTGGTGTGCTGTGTGTCATATTGATGGTTTCGTGGATGTATTTGAGCCGAAATATGTACTTATTTTAATCTGGTATAGTATACATCTTCCACCAGCAGAGAGCAGTGTTCTCCAATATATCGTGGTGAGAACTCAGTCAGTTGGATAACTGATTATATTAGCTTAAAGAATGTATTACCGAAATGGTGTTTGAGCAGATTAATAGCCAGGCATTGTTGTATTAACAAGACTGCTTCTTTTTAAATTGATTCATCTATTTGGAGGCTGGGGGACATTATTAATTCATCATTCGATTTCTCTCTATTATCAAGGTCAACAAGTGTTTAAATGAGCAGAGGAATATCTGAAAAGAGCAGAACAGTCTGCAAAAGGAGAGAGAAGGTTCCTCTCCTCTGCAACGTTGACTCACTTCCACAAATTAATGTCATATTGCTAAAAGCGGACACATTTTCACACTTTTTAAAATCAAAAGAGGTGATTCAGCATTTATTAATAGCCTGATGGACTCGTGAACATGTGCATTGTGTTGACAGAGTACCTCACAATGCAGATATGACATGTAAAAGTCAAATGTTCTTGTTTAATCGAGATGTTTTTCAGGAATGATTCAAACAAATATATATGTTGTTGATATTTTCTTGAATTGCAGCTTTATTTCTGTTTCATTGGGACTCAGAATGTAAACGCTCCTCTGATCCTCTCAAGGGTTGTTATAAAAAGTGTCTCAGTCCCATTTCATTTGTCAAGGGGCTACTTAGGAATGAAAGATGCCCCTCCCTCCCTTCCCAAGGACACATGAGCTCATGCTGCCTGGCCGGCTGCCTGGAGGAGGAGGGAGGAAGAGGAGGAGGAGGGATGAGGATGCATTCATCAGGTGATGACATCACTGCGGGCCAATCCCCTGCTCTCTGACACAAGCTTTTGAGAGCGGCGTCTGTCAGAGCTGCACTTTACCTCCAGGAGGACGACAAACAGGGGTCACGGGGGTCACAGGGGTCACAGGGGTCACGGGGGTCACGGGGGTCAAACGGCGTTGAGTGATCTGTATGATGAGAAGTCGCCTCGTGACTCAGAGGCTTTGATTATAATAATAACACCATTTTCTTTAAATTTTTTAAATAAATCTATTATAATTGTTGTGTATTTCTTCACCATCATCTCTTCTCCTTTACTGTGAACTTCTTTTTTCATTCCCCTTTTAAGGGGAGCAGATAGACGAACCGCCGGGGCTGCTGGGTAATGTGAGAAACCGGCAGCGAGGACAAAAAACATCACAATGAGGAGCGGCGCTCGAGGTCGCCGGAGCGCTGTTTGTGCACAAGGCGGTAAAACTGTCAGCCTCGACCTCTGTGTGTGTGTGTGTGTGAGTGTGAGTGTGTGTCTGTGTGTGTGTGTGTGTGTGTGTGTGTGTGTGTGTGTGTGTGTGTGTGTGTGTGTGTGTGTGTGTTCAGGCCTTTTACTCAACATGAACCACCCGGTAAATCCATGAATGATGAACTAATGGAAACAGACACATTTTAAGAGCATGTGTTAGAGAACAGAGAGATGGATGGATGGATGAATAGATAGATAGATAGATAGATAGATAGATAGATAGATAGATAGATAGATAGATAGATAGATAGATAAATAGATAGATGGATAGATGGATGGATGGATAGATAGATAGATAGATAGATAGATAGATAGATAGATAGATAGATAGAATGACCTTTGACCTTGATAGAGTGTCGTCAAAGCCAGCTGTTTTTCTTCTATTCTCCTTTCAGTCGGAAGGTGAACCAGCCATTGCTCACGCAAACACACACACACCCTCACACACATTCACACACACTCTCACACGCACACACACACATATAATTAGCATAGTCCGCCCTTTGAGAAGGAACACGGTGCTCACAGCAGAGTCACAGCGATCTGTTCTCGCGCTGTTCAACAACAGAACATCTGCAGGCCGACACAACGATACCCGAGAGGTTGACCTTCAACGACCTGCTGGGACTCAAGGTCACAGGAAGATGAAGGCTCTGGGAAGAAGAGCGAAGAGGAAAACCTTCATGCTCTTCATCCTCGGAGCGTTGGTGTGATTCCACCGGGCGGCGGTTCATCGAGCTCCTCATGAAACGACTCGAGGTCCTGAGTCTGGTTCTGGGCGAGCTGCCTTAAAGGTACAGTACGCCCCACAAGAGGAACGTTGGGACATCAGACGCCGAGCGTCGCCTTCAATTACAGACGTTTATCCTTCTGGTGTTTCCTCTGTTCAACGAGGAGAAAAGAAAGAAAAGTTATGTAACATCTCATCAATCAAACCCCCCAAAACAACGGTGACACGAGCATCTGTGTTTGACCTTTAACCTTTCAATGTGTTTATTAAACTCAATCGATTATTAAAGGCATGAAAAACAGCCATTCGTTCATGTCGCAGGTTATTAAGTGAAATCACTTCTGGAGGGGCTGCAGGACTAAATCAATGGAGCGTCTGTGATGGGCGGAGCCTAAGCCAAGAAACCGATGACTCACATCGAGTCCCGATGCCACGCCGAGTCGCTTTCAAAACCCTTAATTACGAATATTTTGCCTGTTTGACACATTCAAAGCGATGACAGGTGACTTGAAGCTGGAGAAACTCTTAAAAACTTTGTGTAAGTAGGTTATTTAAATGAATATTGAGAGAATAGACACATAAACATCCCCTTCTCTTGAAGGCTCTTAGTGTAAATGTGAACCGCTGTGTAAAAGAAGCTTTTAAATAGTACACATTGTTGCGGCGCCGCTCCCCAGAGAGATGACGCTCGCTCTAAAAGTATTTAATACCCAAATCTTCTCCCGGAGACAGATTGAGGCCAGCCGGCGGTCCCTCCGTCAGCCTCCCAACAAATCACCAGCGGGGGAATAAACGGCGAGCGGCGCTCCGTCTTTGTTATTCTGTTGTCTGGCGCTCCGCTGACGGGTATTAACTTCCCATCAGGCGGGTCTAATTATTATCAATCCTCCAATAAGGGAGCGATTAAGGGAGCGACGCCATCGTGCAAGTTGAGCGCGATGAAGACGAAGACGGATTCGTGGCGTCGATCGCGCGGCGGCGTCGACCTTCCATCGGATTCCACATGTCGACTTCTGCAGGTTGGAGAAGATCCGCGAGGCGCCGAGAGCAATGGCCGCCGCGGCATGCTGAGCAGAGACGCTGTGAAGGTGCTTCAGTCAGTAAACGTTTTAAATAGTTTTTCTGTTCTTAAACTTATTTTGTGATTCTCCGTGGGCGTGCGAAGGGTTAATGCAGGTGGACACAGCATCATCTGTCCTCATTCTTAGAGCGCCGCCACTGATTATGAATCTCCCTTTCACGTTTTGCAGAACGGGCCTTTTTCCTCCCTGAATATGAGAGATGACTCCGCCTCCTGAAGTCGTAGCTTAGCAACGCACACACACACACACACACACCTGTGTGAGTCCTCGCTCCTATACAACGGGGGGAATAAAAGGCATGTGGCCAGGTTTGATGCTCGCTCGATCAATGTGACCAGATGGAAGATGAAAGGCAGCTAGAGAGAGAGAGAGAGAGAGAGAGAGAGAGAGAGAGAGAGAGAGAGAGAGAGAGAGAGAGAGAGAGAGAGAGAGAGAGAGAGAGAGAGAAAGAGACAAGTTTTTTAGCCCACAAAAGGATCCCTGTGCTCTCAGACACTCCGGTGGACATCGATCTGTACCCCCCCCCCCCTCTCTCAACCTCCACAAATGGATCGAACACAAACTCAGTTCCAAGTCACATGTTTTATTCATCGTCCCGCGCCGGGGCTCGTCTGGTCCTCACCAGGTTTTGGTAAACCAGGAATGTGGAGAAGTCCTTAAAACACGACTTCTCTGGACCCTTTGACTCAGAAGACCGACCATGCACATGTGTCCTCCACTCAGGGCGTGTAGGAGTCACGATGACGCCGATGAGGTGGAGTTCATCATGTGTTGATGCAGGAGTCCGGGGCCCCGCCTCCATGTTGTTTGTGTGTGCGGCGTCCTCGGCGGATAACAAGGTCCTTCCTACCCAGAAGGCAGCGGGGGAGATGGGAATGAAAAGGTCTGAGGCCCGAGAGCTGCAAGGACACGCGAGATATGGCTCTCAGCAAGGATTCAGAACATGTACAATAGAAGGAGGAGGAGGAGGAGGAGGAGAAGGAAGAGGGGGGGGGGGTTAGATGTTGCAGAAGGTTTATAGTCCACATCGACCTGCTGCACGCTGTAATTACAACGCTTTTAATGGCGCGGAGCACAGATGGCGTTGGCGGCGTCTGCCGAACGCTTAAAGGACGGTCCGTCACGCGGCGAGACGCTCCCACGTCTGGCTGAAGGAGGCGAGGCCCGCGCCACGACTAGCGTTGGGCTTACGGCGTCTCCGAGCGCGACTCCATGGAGGTCGGAGGGAGGAAGACGAGGAGACGAGGAGACGAGGAGCTCCGCCTCCTCCACGCGTTCATCCTATCCTCTCCACGCGCGGCTCATGCTCAGCTCCTCCATTAACACCTCCTTCCTATTTTCGGGAGCTCGGGGAGTCATTTCACTGTAACCACATTTGCTTAATTACATAAGAGAGACAAAAAGACACCGAGAGCGCGAGAGAGAGAGAGGGGGAGAGAGAGAGAGAGAGAGAGAGAGAGAGAGAGAGAGAGAGAGAGAGGCAGACTGCTGCATGCCGAGGGCGGGAGCCAGTCAGAAAGACGACTGGGCTTCAAGACATTATCTGTCTGCAGGAACACACACACACACACACACAGGTGTACACACACAGCACACTGCATTCAGTCACTCTTTTCCTGGAAGAAACACACACACATGCACACACACATTACATTTAAGGATAATGTATAATTCATCCAGCCCCTCTTTTGCCTCGTCTGTCTGGCTCTCTCTCTCACACACACACACACACTTTCTTTCATAGTAGATTCATGCACTCTACCTCTTTTACTCCCTTATAATTGACATAAATACAAATTCTTCAAACATCGATGATTTCTATGCAACATTAGCGACCAGGAAGTTCATCTCAGTATTTAAAGGGGCAGTGCGTCTCGTTTCGCGGGATTCATCGGCAGAATTAGGATATCATATTTATTGTGTTTTAATGAGTGTTTAATGTGTTTTTCTCATCTCACAATGAGGGAGCAGGTCCTCCTCATCCTTCTACACCTTCCACACGTTTAAAACAATGTTTATTCTGTTATTTGGAACAAACACTTGTAATCTGTGACATGCAAACTCACATCATTCGTATAGTGAGAACCTTCCTCACATTCAGGACCTCACAGATATGTTATTCCCCGTGTAGGATGATCTACTCTGATCCAGAACGAGTGGACAGAGGGTTGAATAAGAAAAGGCTAACCTTCACCTGGCGCTTCTCTCTCCTTCACTCACCCAGAGAGATGCTGCTTGATTTTTGAAATTTCAGCCTGTTTGGTTTTCCTTCATGCACACACACACCTCACACACCACACACCTCACACACACACACACACACACCTCACACACCTCACACACCACACACACCTCACACACATCCCCAGGAGGTTTCCACTTGTCTCTGCCGCCGTGTTCATCACTCTTCTCAACCCGGCTCCGACTCACTCTCCACTTCATCACTGTCTGTGTGTGTGTGTGTGTGTGTGTGTGTGTGTGTGTGTTTGTGTGTTCCTCTGTCTGTTATTTGACCCTCTCCATCACAATACACCCACCCTAACACACAGAACACGCCCCCACAGCATTCATTTAAATCACTGTTTCCTCCTTTTGAGGCGGCGGGCGATGAAACAAATGAAAACAAACAACATCCAAACTCTGGGGGGAAAAAAGAAAAGAACTACAGCCGGCGTTTCTCCTCCGAAGAGGAACGCGAATCCCTCCGTCCTCGTGCGACTCTTTCTCTCTCAAGTTTTTAATTTGGATTGATTACGGTGGCGTGGGTGTTGCAGCCGCCGCGGTAATGAACGCTCCGGGAGGAGGGAGGAGTGAAGAGTTATTAATGAGACACTTAAAGGTGAGAGGAGGAGAGAGAGGGAGAGGGGATGGAGAGGAGAGGGAGAGAGAGAAGGAAAGAGAGAGAGGATGGAGAGGAGAGGGAGTAAGGGCCGAAATACAAATAGGTGAGAGGAAGTCTACTGCATATTTGAACAACGTGCACGACTCGTCTTTAGTGGACGTTTCATACGTTTACTCTATGCTCCAATATCCTCCTTGTGCAGAAGAGAGAGAGAGCAGAGCTTAGAAGGTTTAGGAGTGCAGAAAGAGAGAGAGAAAGCTAATAAAGAAAGGCGGTTTATGAGCTTGAGTAAAACTAGAGGCTCGAAATTAGTCCGCAAACTTTTTCGAGTGACACAAATACACATTTAAAGTGCTAAACTTCTTGTAAACCCAGAATAATACAGTACCAACACAATAGCTGGATAAAGGTGTCTGTTTCAGTGTGTGTAGACACACACACACACACACACACACACACACACACCTGTCAGTGCTTCACCTGATGCTGCAGCAGCAGCAGCTCCTCAGGGAGCAGCCTCTATATATATCCTCCACATCATTTGCATCAGACGATGAGCCTCCTGCGCTGCTCCAGGACCCCGAGTGATGTTCCTCGCCTCTGTTTCCCGCTTATTGCATCACGCACGCCGTCCTTGAGGCGCTCGTATACTTTCTCCTCCTTCAGCTCGTCTTCATCTCCGCACCGAGAGCCTCGACCCCACCGGGGGAACGAAGAAGAAGAAGAAGAAGAAGAAGAAGAAGAAGAAGAAGAAGAAGAAGAAGAAGAAGAAGAAGAAGAAGAAGAAGAAGAAGAAGAAGAAGAAGAAGAAGAAGAAGAAGAAGAAGAAGAAGATGAAGATGAAGAAGAAGGAGAAGCTCCGCATGCCTTCACATTTCCTCGGCGTCGGCCATGACAAGCGTTTCTCTCACAGACTCGACACCCGGAGGTCCGCGGCCGCCTCGGTTCTGCTCGGCAGGGGGTCCCTCGACACCTCGCCGAGGAGGCGGGGGGGGGTCTCATTTTAAAAAGGCACACAGGAGAAGGATCTGAAGAAGCCTTAAAGCCCCGAAGGCGGAGGCCGGGGCCTCTTCTCCTCCAGTACAGATTCATGTATTACCCTCCGTGTCGTGATTGAGTGAAATGTCCGAGTGGAAGTTAAAGATTTAAAGGTAAGTTAAAGAGGGAGAGTCCCTCGTTGGCTGTATTCCTTCTGACAGCAGTTCTGTGTTGGTTCCAGCAGAGGAAGACATCCTTGGCGTCTCCCCAGGGACTCACAGGTTCCGGGCTGTGAGACGCTCAGCTCGCAGTTGTCTGGTGATAAATTCTCTGATTACATAAGTTGTCGGCGGGCAGAGTTATTGGACGTTGTAAATCCATTTCCCTGCGTCCACATCTTTTATTTTTGTTCCTTTGCACCTATAAAACAAACTCCTCTGCGTCTGTTGGAGTTTGTGTGGGGCGACCCTCACTTTCACGAGCGACGAGCGGCACACCGTGTTCTGTGAGGTGAGATATTATGCAACAGTCAGATACATAATGGCTGAGCAGCGATGGAGAGCTCTGCAGCGATGAGATGCTTATTCTCCTCTTATCTTCCTCTCACTGCGAAAAGAATAACGTAACGTAAGTATCTTCTTCTTCCAGAGAACATGAACAACGCGCCGCAGAGCAGCGCTGTGCAGGACGGGGATGAATGCACGATATATAGGCTGTTTGCTAACTTAAAAAAACTGTTTATTTCAGTTTAATTCATTAACTGGATCCCCATCAGCTGACTCCTCAGCCACATGCAAAACATGACATGAAACAAACAGTTAAAATAAAGAAAAATACAAAATAATTGCAGTGCAGTGGGGGATTAGGATCTATATTTTGCAGTATATCAGTAATTTATACAAAGAACGCTCAGATGCCGACAAAAAGGATGGAAAACATGTCAAGAGGTGTTCCTTTAATACTTTTTGAATTACCTGTGTGAGATATATGATGAGGCAGTAAATTCCAAGTAGTAATTGCACGAAGAATAGCTCCGTTAGAGGAGGTGTGTTGTTGGGGATGGAGGAGAACTAAACCAGCTGTGGCTGGCAGCAGCAGCGCCTCCTACTGGCTGGTAACATATGGCGGTAGCTTCGTGAAAAAGCCATTAGCGTTAATGAGACTCGATCTAAAAAGAGAGAGCGTGAAATTAAAGGAGGAGTCAGGAATAAGAAATAGTGCTGAGAGATAGAAGTGTAAGAGAAAAAGAGCCTGAAATAGGGAAGAATTAGACTTTTACAGAGGAAAATAAATAGCGCCGAGGCGGCTTTCAGCATGGGCTCAACAGAAAGCAGCAGAGGAAGCAAGAAAGAGTAATAATTAACCAGAGAGCCAACGAAAGGGCAGAAAGGGAGCCGGGGAGATGAGATAGAAGCAGCGAGGAGAAAGAGGTCTATAAATTATTCACAGAGATGAATATGTGTGCGGCTGATAGATGGTTTTAAGACACAGGTAAATACTTAAAGAGAGGGAACGGAGACGAGGGAACATTGATTGGAAAGTGATGGAGGAATAAGCCGAGCGTCGGAGAGGAAGTGGAGGCGAATGAGGTCGGAGGAGAGGGAGGGAGAAGCTGCGTGGGGAATACAGAGAGATGTGATGTCTCCATGAGGAATGAAGGATGGAGGCTCTCTGGTGAATACAGAGCTCTGTTTGCATGGCGACGCCTCGGGGTTAAGATGAGGGATGATCCACCCCCGTCGCTCTGGAAGGGGAGGAGTCATGAGAATCATCTCCAGGAGGAGGCCTGAGGATCATCTCCAGGAGGAGTCATGAGGATCATCTCCAGGAGGAGGCCTGAGGATCATCTCCAGGAGGAGTCATGAGGATCATCTCCAGGAGGAGTCATGAGGATCATCTTCAAGAGGAGGCCTGAGGATCATCTCCAGGAGGAGGCCTGAGGATCATCTTCAAGAGGAGGCCTGAGGATCATCTCCAGGAGGAGGCCTGAGGATCATCTCCAGGAGGAGGCCTGTATTGATAGGTGGAGGCCTATTAATCAAGTTTTACGTCTGTTTCAAATGTTGATGACGTGTTTGTAATCTCACATTTATTTTAACATCAAGTGTGAAACATTGATACTTTTTTAAATGTATTTTACATTGAGGATCATCCTATAATCATAAAACCTCGTGAACAAGGAACAATGAGCTCGTGGTGGACTGGTTTCTGCGCCTCCTGGTCGGTTGTGACCGGCGGAGAGCCGGAACCATCTGGCCTTAGAATGACCGCTTGGAGGTGGAGGAAGTCGCTTTTGGAGAGGACGACCCACCCATGGCAAGATAGATGGATAATTAAAACGTGTAAACAGGTTAAAGTCTCGTTTAGCTCCCCCGCAGTGCATTCTGGGAGATATAGGAAATCACTAAGTGATTTAACAGTTTATGGAAGGTGAATCAGAACTGCAGAAACACAACAAGGGGATCGTCCTCCAGGTTTGGGGCAAACGCATGGAGACAGGACCGGAAGAAGAATGGAAACAATGATTTATAATGCTGCGGCACCCAGACTTTCACTTTATTAGCGCTCTTTAGGATTCTATTTTGCAAAAGATCCCTCCGTGGTTGTGCAGGACATTTGGACAAAGCGTCACGGAAGCCGTGCTGCGTCAGCGAGGCCGCGTGAAACCGAGCCGCGTGAAGAGAAGGAAAGTACATTGTGTAATATCGGCGTGAGTCATGTGGTATTTCTGTCGGCTCTTGGCATGATGCATCACGTCCTTTATGTTCTGCAGGAAGCATCCGTCTCTTCTTGTTCCCTCCTCGGCCCTGAAGGGGAGAGCATGTCCTTCCACTGATACACCTCCACCTGTGCATTCACATGTTTATGTTCCATCCTCTGCAGCACACACTGTATACTGACCGTTATAAGAGTGATTATATTATCCATCAATGCCAACGCTTCCAGGAAATTAACGCCAAATGTTATTGATGTTATTGCCTCCGACTATATGATGATAATGTCACTTGGTCCTCAGTGTCTGCTTTTATTGAAAAGATTGGAAAACAATCAGAGGCTCCTAAAAAGACTCTCCAGGGGAACAATAGCACATATTCAAAACGCCAATATCACTTTTCACGGGGCATCGTGTCCCAGAGCTCTCACACCTCCACACAAGATGGCCTGCCTCGTGTCGGGAGGAGGACGAGGAGGAGGACGAGGAGGAAGAGGAAGCCGCGCTCTCTCTTCCTCCCTTTTGATGGCGGCGAGGAGCAGATGGCGCGAGAGATTGGAAACGTCGTCTGGAGTCGGACAACCCCGAGATAATGGCAAGCTGTGCTGGCGGCGCAGAGCCGGCTGCATGGAGCTCATCATGTGTGTGTGAAGCCATGTGTGTGTGTGTGTAAAGAGTGACACTAATGAAGAGATAAACAGGGACGTGGGGTGCAGAGTTTAAGCGTCATTATTTCTCGAATAAGAAAAGGTTCTTATGACTGTATGAAGGTGCCTGAAAGGCTCCGGCGCCTCGTCGATCATCATCCGGGGATTCAGAGTCAGCGTTTAAAGTGTTAAAGTGTGAGTGTGTGTCGGTAAACAAGCCGAGGAGAGTAAACCAGAGACACACACACTCTGTGTCACTATTACATCTCCTCCTGCAAACTGAACCTCAGACGACTCGCCGCTGTCTTCCCTTCAGGGTCCGCCAGATCCTGAGACCTGATCTCTCATCTACACACGAAGTATACAAGTCCACGTCGTCCCATCTCCTCGTTTCCAGACGCGGTGGCCATTTTTAATTGAAATCCATTGGAGGTCTGTCAGGCGCCATGGAGAGCGAGTTTATGGGGTTTTATTTAGAATTTTTTATACTTGATATTTTATTTAAGTTTTTTTTCAGAAATGCAACCTTCAAAAGTAAGAATGCATAATAAAACAAAAGAATAAATAAAAATAAGGTAAAAATTAACAATGCATCTGGCCAAGAAGGGCCATCAGCAAACATAAAAATGTTAAAGCTGGAAAATATTTATAAATAAGAAATCGGAGGTCTACTCAGGCGCCATAAAGACGAGTTGTTTATGGGTTTTATGATTAATGACTTGTTCCGGTCATCCGTCTTCTGGGAGAGGACGTCGGGGGGGATGGTTTCCATCCCGGTCTGTCACCATGACAACGTATCATAAGGTGACTTAAGGTAGCATGAGATCTTAGCTTAGCATTTAAGTAGAGAAGGAAACAGCGAGGTTGTTATCCTCAGCTAGTCGTGCGTGGTGGAGCCTCGTTTTACTGCTCTCAGGATGTAATGAAGCGAAGCTCGGCTTCATTACATCTCGTCAAACCTGCAAAACTATAGCGGGAGCACAGGCGCCGCGACAAACAACGAACTGGGAGGCGTTTTTTATTCAAACAGGTTTGAGAAGATCAACCAGAGCGACATGCCTCCGATAGCCAGTGGGATGAATAACCCAAGATAAACTGTTGTTGAGCTGTTGGCGTCCAAATCAAGCGCACCTCGAGGTGCCCTGCTGCAGGAATGTTCCTGGGCACAATGTTGGCCCGCGTGAATCATCATCTTCTCATCTGTTTGTTTTCTTTAGCTCCTGGCAGAAAGAACACAGAATGTTTTGTTGAACTTTCACCAGCAAAAAAAAAGAAGAAGAAGAAGAAGAAATGTCCTTAAAAGGTTGAGTGTTGTCGTCTGGGTGGTGTGCGGGTCCGATTCAGGAAATGCCGGAGCAGATCCCGGGGAGATAAGTGGCGCCACCGGCACCGATGATGTCACCGTCTCTGGACCGAGATCCCTCTCTCCCTCCTCGCCTCCTTGCCTCCTTTCCTTGCCTCCTTAACTCCTCCACTGGGACAGATAAATGAGTCTGCAAGAAGCTGCAGCCTCACAGCGTGTTCAGGGTTTAGGATTAACTTCATGTTATCTACGTGTGTAGTACAGGTTATGTGTGTGTGTGTGTGTGTGTTAACATGTGTTCACCTCCCAGTGCATTGTGGGAGTTGGGGGGGGGGCAGAGCGCAGCTATGCTGCACGGTAACAGCAATGTTTTTATCAAGGGAGATGAAGAATGAGGAAGATAAAGAGTGGAGAGAGCGGGGAGAGAGAGCGAGCGAGGAACAACAAAAAAGACAAAGTTTACATTTCATCATTTCATCGCTGCCAGGAAAGACAGAGAGTGAGATCCTTGGCAGAGCCTCATACAGCTGTTGAGTGCTGTCGCACTGTTCAAAAAGGCCAGACCTATTATCAGTGATCACACACACACACGCACACACACACATACACACACACATACACACACACAATAATGTGCTGCTTTCTGTGATGTGTCTACAGCCTCACAAGAGTAAATGGATGTGATGACGCTCTGTGATATAACACACATTCAGTCATGGTATGAACTTTATATAAACTCTAAATCTTGTGATTTCAGTCAAATTCAAATGAATCTGTGACAACAACAACAACAACAACAACAACAACAACAACCTGCTGCAGCTTAATCATTAAAACCACTCTCATAATTACGCTGTTGCCTCTCGCTTGTGATTATTTATATAATTTTGTTATTTTTATTAAAGCAACGCGCTTATGAAAAATCGGAAGTGTAGTTTAAATGAAGTGGGACAATTATTAATGATTTTTTAATCACAAGGTATTAAGTGGAGTCCATTGAGTTCCACTTCAATCAGCTCTGGATTGGCCCCTCAGAGACACCGTCCCCTCGCTGAGATGGACAGCTGCCAGTTGCCACCCTAACCCTGTGCAGGGTTGGGGGGGGGGTGGGGGGGTCGGGTTTCACTCCCCCAAATACCCTCGTACCGCTGTGGTTGCGTAACCGTCCCGTCACGCTCGCGGCATGGGCCCAACGCGGTGCTGTTTCCAAAACGAGCCCGGTCATGCCAACGCTTATTTCTGGGCCGCTGCGTCTGAACTCAGAGCTGTCGGCGCCGCGTCACTCCGGGGGAGTGAAGGGGAGCCTCTTTTCCCAGTGTTCCTCGAACGCATCCTCAATCCGCCCGGCTGCCTCCTCCCAGGAGCTCAGAAGGGAATTGAAATAACTTCACAGGGACGTACATCTGCATATGAGACAGCAAAACCCTCCGGATGGTGAGATGGGAGGAGGAGGAGGAGGAGGAGGAGGAGGAGGAGGAGGAGGAGGAGGAGGAGAGATGTACAGCGTCATAACAGATGGCGAAGGTACAGATTTACATATAAATACATATCAGAGTGAGTTGAGGAGTGGAGGGATGTGGATGTGTGTGTCCTTCGTCGGGTTTGAGCCGCTCAGCGCCGTGCGTCACCCGGCTGAGGTCAACCCGTTCATCCATGAGAGAAAGCTCCCATACAGGGAATATGCTTTGAGTTGTAATCCACACACACACACACACACACACACACACATTCCTCGTACCGGTGGCATCTCTTTTCCTCTCCCTTCGATGTGCACTGGTTTGACCCCGCCGACCTCTCACACACTCCTCCCTCCCTCCGGTGGGCCGATGACAGATCTCACATGTGGGGTGTAAAAACAGGAGCTGTTGCGGGGCGGGGGGGGAGATTAAGAGGACAGTGATACCTGCCTCCATGACATAAGCGTGAACTCCACGACCGGCGATGTAACCGTGGATTAAGTGTGTGTGTGTGTGTGTGTGTGTGTGTGTGTGTGTGTGACACCTTGAAATCCTCAGAAACACCTTCCTCTCGTTCACATTCGCTGCTCCGGAGAGACGTGGTTTAGCGATGAAGACTCATCTTTTTAAGTCCTCCTCCTCTTCTTCCTCTTCTTCCTCCTCTTCTTCCTCTGCGGCTCGCAGCGCGGGTTCGTGCGAGGACGAGCGAGGCATCTGGGCGCCAGATGAGAGCGTGTAATTAGGCCCCGGCATCCACCGGGCTTTGGTTACAGGTGCAGACCGGCCTGCGGGGACGAACAAAGCTGTCAATGGAGGAGATCATTCATGCTGAAACAACAGGAAAGGTTGAGAGGAGGGGGAGGAGGGAAGGGGGGGGGGTGGTTGGCTGGCTCCTGCTACAGGGAGCCGGAGCCAAGGCCAGATAAATTGCTCTGAGTGGCATCACGACAAGCCCGCCGCAGCCGTATAAATCACCGCGTCCAGACGACCGGCCGCTGAACTACCTGCTGATGCTCTTGTTTTTAATCCCAGGTGTTTTTTAAACGAGACAATGAGACGCTGGAGATGGAGAGCCTCTCTCTCTCTCTCTCTCTCTCTCTCGCGCTGAGTTTTAAATTGATGCCTGAGATTTAAACTGCTTTTGGCCCAGAAGGAGGCTGCTGGTTCAATATTGGACGGCTGCCTGGTGGACCGCGCGCTGCAGGAAATGTTCTGCCTCTTTCGAGGGATTTTGATTCTATTTCTGCTCTCTCGCACATCGCCGGCTGCAGATTCTTCTCTCTGCAGTATCGGCGCTCGCGAAACACAGCTCGTTAATCTCGGACGCTAAGTGTGTGTAGAACCCAGACAAAAGCCTGGAAACATCCACAAAGGGAGATTTAGGGACACTTCAGGTTACCAGCAGAGAGGATGGAGACGCAGCGGACACAGAGCCTCCTCAGCACCCCTCTGTTGGACCTGCAGGTTCTGGTGCAACCGAACTCCAGGACCAGGGTCTAGTCCGTACATTTCTACATCAAGGAAAGAATCCACTAAGCATGAGATGAGTGTGTAGATGTTTCTTGGATCTCTTGAAGGTGACCTTTCCTGAGGACTGCCTGATTTGAGGTTTATGGGAAACCCCATCCCCCCATTCATCATTCATGCCCGCGTCTTAAAGTGTCCACTCGTCCTTGACGCTGTCTTTGTCACACACACACACACACACACACACACACACACACACGTGCGTCTCTACCCTCAACCCTGACCGTTTAGACGTCGCAGCTTTAGATGTATTTACATCCTTTGTTGCTTCTGCGATGCACTTTGCAAGCAACCTGCTTTTTGTTAAAAGCACTTTGTCGATAAATTTGACTTCCCTCGACACTCAATACCGAGTCCATTAAGCCGCAGAGCCGCGGGGCTGCTCCCCAAGCAGGGGCCACCGCTTCCAGTAAGGTATATCTGCTGAGCTCTCATTAGCAAGCATCATCATACGTAATTCTGGCACGTGTAATGCCATTAGAGGGGATTTGGCATTGGATAGTTGAGAAATGGGATTAGCTGGACGGTAAACCTCCAGGGCCGAGGCGGTAGGTCTTTCCCACTCGAGACGGACCGACGGACTTCTCCTCCGCCGCGAGTCGTCTCTTTGTCGCGGCTCAACGCCGACTGCGTGCTTTGCTTTTACGCAGCCGGCTTTGTTAAGGAGCGATGGAGGAGAGGCGGTTCAGAGGCCTTTCAAAAGTGACAGGAATAAAAAAGGAGAGATAAAAAGAGAAGTTCAAACCCCGGGTCCTTCCTCACACTGCTGGCCAATCACGGCGTGGAGAGGGAGTGAAAGTCAGATCGTTGAACGTGTTCATGTAACTCTGGAATGCTTCATTCTGGTCACATGACATATATTGTTCACCTGGTCACATGACATCTATTGTTCATCTGGTCACATTTATTGTTCATCTGGTCACATAACATCTGTTCTTCTCTCCATCCTGGAGAGGGGTCCTCCTCTGTTTTCTCCTGAAGGGTTCTTCACTTTTTACCCCTGAAGGGTTTTTCTTATTTTCTTCGGGAGTTGTTCCTGAGCCGATGTGAGGTCAAAGGTCAAAGGTCAGGGATGTTGTATGTGTACAGATTGTAAAGCCCTCTGAGGAGAATTCCTAAGTTGTGATATAAATAAACTGAATTAAATTGAATAGATCACGCCGCTCTGGAGCATCTTGCTGTTGCATCGTTATGAGTATGACTCTTTATATTATTCAGACTGTGAGGGACGGTTGCAGTGCATATGTAGGTTCAAGGCTCATCTGTCGTCACTCTGCAACACAACAACATGCGCCTTCAGCCCGGCTCTTTTACACAACACAAGAAACCAACATGACAGCACCGCTTTATTCCTGCAGAGCATCTTCTGAGTTTGCATCAGGAGGAAAGTACACGGAGGATTCTCTGACGTCTTCTCTCTTCATTGTCTCTTCTACCCTCGTGTTTTGCTCACGCTGACTTTGCCTCCTCATCGTTGACCACAAGGCTGTTTTAATCTATCAAAGCCCATTGTGGAAGAACAGTATTGAGGTGGTCACCATTCGCTTTGACACAAACTGGACATAAATGTGCAAAATTATGGGCACATTTCATGTTTTATATGATATATATATATATATATATATATATATATATATATATATATATATATATATATACGTGAGCTATGTATGCACGCGTATGCATATCATTATCATGTTATTTATGTTTGGGGTCATTTTGAATAAGAACTCAATGCACCGATGAGAAAACTCTCCTTCTCTAACTGACCTTCAGGCGGTACGACCTCCGTGACCTTGGAGCAAGCTCACAAAGATACCAGCGGCTGGACGATGGCGTGCGAGCCCATCAGGGGGAAGGAGCAGCGTGGCGTGCTCAGCCGACGGCGTGCCGAACCATATGATGGTCCTGGAGTAAAGCTCATGTTTAATTTAGGTTGTGTGATTACCATGGTGTCATCCTCACGTGCTGCACGCCACAGTCCAGAGACGGATTACCGGGCAAGAGAGAGCACATCTTCTATAGGAATACTTACTTTCCTGAGACATTAATGCTAAGTTATATGAACCGTCCTCTCAGATGCTCATCGTACCGTCTATATATATCGATTACCAACAGCGTGATCATGCAGTGGTAGGAATCCTGCAGGTGGGGTGTGGAGGACGTGCAGAGGTTCATGCAGGGTTCACTAGAAACTTGTGTTGGTTGAGTGAGTTAGTGGTTTGTGATCCAACAATGAAGCCAAATAGAATCACACACTTGTCCTCGATGTAAGTCTCCGGTGTGTTTTTGTGGATGCATGTTCTGAGATTTTTCAGTGAGTAATGACAAACATCCGCCTCGTTTCCTGGACCGAGACCAGCAGCACATGCATTTTCCCAGAGAGAGAGAGAGAGAGAGAGAGAGATGATTGGTGATGAACATTGAAAAGCGGTGCCAGGGGAATAACGTCCACAGGAACTGAACTCCTGACCCGGCCGGTGTTCGTGCCTCCAGCTCCGACCATTAAGCTACAGGTCTGTGTGTTTATGCCCGGAGATGAAAGCCAACGCACCGATATAGAACAGGTGACTCAGCTTCCAGCTTGGCAGAGAAATCCCCCCCCCCCCCTCGAGACCTTTGACCTCCTAATCGTTTAGCAGCGCTTATGGTTGGAGATCTGCTCCAGGCTATTACAGAGATTAGTGTCACGCAGATTTGGGAGTGGGCCAGGCCTGTATCTGAACGTCATGGTATTCTCAGCATTTATTACTGAGCACCCAACCCATGTGGAAGCCTGACATGTGTCCGTAGAGTCGCCCATAGGCAGTATGTGCTGACCTACTTAGAGTGGCAGGCTACATATGATGGGCATGCAACTGATTAACAATCGAAAATATATTGTATGTTCTAAAAAATCACGATAAGTGTTTATGGGTGAATGTTTACGATCTCCTATATAGCTTATATTTATGTTTATTCTATATTATGGACAGAAAAATACATACATGTTCAATAATACATACACATAAAGAGAGAGAGATCATTATATTTGCACATGTGTGTGATAACAGTAGCCCGCATGGTTCACATTGTTTTGGGTCATTGTGGGGGATCGACCGCCCCTCTTTTCTTGCAGCAGCACACGCCAGAAAGTAAAACGAGCAGCCCTCCCGAATAAAAAACAATCCCCGACTCGTAGAGCTGTTTCATCAAGTTGTATGCAGTGTGTCAAACTGAGGGCGGAATTGGATGATTGGGGTTTCAGAATAATGGTCCACAATAAATATAATTTAATGTTTATGGGCGTTAATGACATTACCAACATGTGCTGCAAAGCCACATTCCTAAACAACAATATAACTATACTTTACAGTAAAATAAATAATAGATCACTTTCCCATTATTTAGTATTATTAGTATTGTCTGAGATGTTCTATAAATATATATATATATATATATATATATATATATATATATATATATATATATATATATTAATTGTCCTAAAACAAATGTTTTAATATCCTTTAATTTATACATGAAATGCATTACAATATTTGTTAAATACACAACATATTTTAATATAATATAATACAATAATAAGAAAAATGCACAATATATACAAAATAAAATAAATACAATTGACTAACAAAAACTATCTATAGATATATATGAAAACACTGTGCTGAGCCCCACTTCATCTTGATAACAAACCTCACATAGAATCAGATTAGCTCAAATTAATCATATGGCAAAACAAAGAGGATAATAATAGTAAACGCTCAATTCCCTTTTCCATCTTATTTTGAAAGGCATCACCGGAAGCTTCGCATAGCCGTTCGGGTAGCTGGAAGTCGAGGAGCAGTGACGCCATCTTGAAATCCGTTCCGACCGGAGGAGGCGAGGAGGAGACGGACTTCGGGGGAGAGAAAGGCAGCTCGTCCTCAACTCGGTGGCCACGGCAGCTGCGCGGATCCACGGCAGCCCCGCGAGTTATCGCTCACACGTGACACCGTTTCCACTCGTTTACTCTGGTCGTTTCCACGGGGGAGAAGGTTGTTTGGCCCACTTTGGAGCTCCGTAATCGGCCGTTTCCCCGTTGGATCGGACGGGAGGGGAGAGAGAGAGAGAGAGAGAGAGGGGACTGCCGAGCTTCCACACGGATATTAAAACTACAACAACAACAACAACACCCCGCTGTAAACAGCCTTGTTTTCTTCTACTTCTTGTTTTCTTGTTTTTTTTACACTGAAGCCCCATCGCGAAGAGAAGTTTGAGAGCGGAGTGCGTTTGATTCCAGTCCGATGGATGTGCGCCCTGCCCGGCTGTGGCTCGGCTCCCCGCCCCGCTGGTCCGTCCGGACCGCCGCTGCAGACGCGTTCACGGCAGCCCCGGCGTGAGCGCCAACAAGTCGCCCTCCATTGCCTCTCCCGACCTGGAAATACCTCCGAACATCCCCTCCCTCTTCTTCACACCCCCTCCTCCTCTTCCTCCCCCTTCTGTTTTGTTTTTTTGGAGGGGGGGACTAGAAAGGCTTCACCTGGGATATTCTGGATTTCCATATTGACGTTTTTAAAGATGTCTCTTTTTGCAGAGACGACGCTCTCTGGAGCAGCGAGACATTTAATTTGAGACTATCTTTTTACCTTTTTTTCTAGTTAGAGGATCAGATTCGGATGGAAAATGGGAGACGCCACCAAACTGGCCTTCGCCGTTTTCCTCATCTCCTGCTCTTCAGGTGTGTGTGTGTGTGTGCGCGCGCGCGTGTGTGTGTGGATTTGCATTGTTTCTTATCATCTCATTCTGTGTAATGCTTATTGTTGCCTCTGCAGAGCTGGTTGTTATCTGAGCAGCATGCAGTGCAATGCAACAAAAGATAAAGGAGGGGGGGAACACCACCGTGCCCTTCCTTTTGCATCCTCCACGTTTGGATGTGCACTGTGCATGTGGTAGATCCCAGTAGAGAGTCCAACATGGGGCACGGGGACCATAAGGGGGTCCCTGAGATGTGTATTGTGGGACATACCAGTACACTATTAAGCTGAACTCCCTTTATGAGAGTAGAAAGACTGTTACACACTTGCAGTGTTGACACACAACTAATTAGAAAAGCCTATTGTGACTTCAGGCTGATGTGAAGCTCGATAATAACACGTTAGTCTTCAATTGGGACCGCCAAGCTTTTATCTTCACTCCTGTCATACTCTAAAGGTTACGGAAAACTCGCTCGGCAGGTAGACGAGGCGTGACCTTTTTATTTTTTAGTGTTGTATTGGAATCGTCAAACCTCTTCGCAGCAGAGCAATTTCCAGGCGTTGAGCCGGAGAGCGTTCTCCACGTGTCCCCGTGTCCGTGGGGTGGATGCATAATGACTGTCGGCGGGGGTCGGCGAGGTGATAATAACCCACCATTACTTCTTTCCACGCGTAGGCGTTTTCCTGTGTGGCGTTTTCCTGTGTTGCGTGCACGGCTTCAGCAGGCTAGATATCGTCTTAAGAAAGGCGGTCGCCGTGACGATGGGCGAAGGCTTCATGGCTTCATGGTCCTGGACCGGTCCCCCCCCTCCCCAGATGAGACGGCCCGTCCTCACATAACACCAGGATGGTGCTGCTGCTCTTCTGGGTCAGCCGGGGGAAACCGAGACGTGTCAGAATACCTGAATCTACCGCAATGTTTAACTAGAACAGGCACTAGTAGAGCGCATACCTTCGCATAGCACAAGATTGGGCATTGAATTATGAATATGTTGGCATTAGTTGCATGCCAACTGGATACAAATCGACCATGCTAGGGTTCAAATAAGTTTTTGGCCTTTTCATGACCTTTGACCCGATTGATCCTGAAATCTAATCAAATGGTCCCCGGATAATAACCAATCATCCCACTAAATATCATGCAATTTGGTTTAATACTTTTTGAGTTATGCAAAAACACGCAAAAAACATTGGATGTTATTATTATAAATAAATAAATACACAACGATCAAAACATTACCTTCCACATTTTCAATGCCAAGGTAATCACGGCTGAAAGGTGACGAAAGGAATGGTACACCTGCACTTTTAACGTCTGTTTATGTCTGTAACGCCCCAAGTGGGGGCAACGCTTTAACCTTTCTGATGATCGACAGGAGGCGGGGCCTAAAGAAAACACAGATGGTACAAGTTGAGTCTCACCTGGAGGCAGGTTTCTCCTCTATATGTATGTGGCTCATAATCTGGATTGTTGTTGCTTATTATTTGCGTGCTCGTGCAACTTAACGGCCGGGCCTCCAACACATCCACGCTACCGTGTGAAAGCAGTCTCACTTGAGACTTTAGAAATATAAAAAGTGGAATCCAGACCTCCAGTGGCGGTGGGATCGCCCTCTCCCAGCCTCCGGTGTGTTTTGAGCAGCGATGAAAAGGCGTCTGCGTTACGCTAATGGAGGGATGGGTTGTGAGCCAGGTGACGTCTTTATTGCACGGTGCGGCGGTGATTATCCCACTCGCTCATTACCCTGTGAAGTGGGTAAATGAAGGGTTCCTACTTGAGGTGGAATAAAACATCTATGAAATCCCAGTTGAGTTGAACCCTCCGATGAGGGCAGGGCACTGGGCTCATCCGATGAATGCAGAGGAGCCTCTGTTGTTGTTGTTGTTGTTGTTGAAGCTCATTTCTGGTGTCGTGGACGTTTCATGGTGAGACAAAGCTGCTCGTTGAGTAATTAGTTGGCGCTTTGTCCACATTTTGATACGATTTGATGCGATTTGATACGCAAACAATTAAAATCAAACAGTCGATGGACACATTTAATTAGCGACGGTAGAGATGGATTTCAAGCCAAAAAAGTTTGCATCCTTATACTATAGGAAATTAAATAGTGTTAGAAGCGACGTGCACTTAGCAGGTCCCTGGGCGCTCTGTGAACTTGTGATTGTTATTTTACAGACAATCGGGCATCTGGCAGATTAATCACTGATTAATTGTTTCTTTCTGCTCTGGTTGTCCCCAATGTCATTTCTTACTGTTTCAAACTAATATTTAGGTTATCAAATGAAGCTTTGAATGTCCCCGGCCATATTCCATGACATCACCATATTATAAACATCAGACAAATAGATTATTTGTCATTGCGGTTGTATTTTAATGCCATTTAAAGTTCCTACAGCCCAATTTACAACCATCTTTAAGAAAGTGTTCTGTATTTTTGCTAATTATTAACCAGTTTTCACTGAATCATCGATTCTGTAGTTTATAGGATTCCCTGGATATTAATGAATATTCAAAGTCTACTAGTTGAGCTTTAAACCCAGACTTTTGTAGTGTTCTCTTTACTCTGGGAGTGTCTCTCGTGCTCGTAGAGCGGCGAGGCTGTGAAGCGTGACTTGGTTTACGGTCACATCCGGCGTGTGAACACGCTGCTGGAACACGGCGGGTTCAAGGCGGTCAGGGCGCCGTGGCAGGAGAGTAAACGTACGCTTAAAAACAACAACCTTCCAAGGAGCCGAGGAGGAGCCGAGTCCGCGTTTCCTCCGTTTGGCGCCGCAAGTGCGCGTAAATAACAACAATCCATCATCTCCACGCCGCGGTCAATCGCGCCCGCTCTCCGCTGCCTTAATCTCCTGTTTGTTTGCCGTGGCTGATAAGAGCCGTGACCTTTTGACCCCGCGACCGGCTCGTTTCCCCTAATAAGTGACCGAGTGCGAACGGGTCGGAGACCGCGGTGCGTTCGTGGTCACTGGAGGGAAAGCGGTTGGTCCGGCCCCGTTCTTTGTCTTCGCATTCGGCCGCCCCTCTTTCTTTCTTTGTGCTCGCTGCAGCAGTTCCACACAGACATCGATCCTCTCGCTCGCCAGTGTACGGTTACATCCACGCGGAGGGGAAATCTAACATTTACCAGTCGCATTAACTGGGCAAATTGGTTGAGTTCCCTGCCGGCTGCTGCGGGCCTCTTGAGCAAGACGCCGGCTGCTGTCTCCGGGCTCGGGGTTTACCGTCGACCTCTGACCTCACCAGAGGACCGACGGCGGTGGCGGGAGCGTTCCCTCCTGCACGCACTTCATCGGATCAGTTTTCACGAGATTGTTTTATTTTATTGTTTACACATCTGTGCTCGACTTTGGAAGAATCGATTAACACGTCGTGTTAAAATTACTGTTTAACTGTTTGATTGCAATTCAAAGCTGACAGGGATCGCCTTCCAAGACACGAGTCCAGTTGTAAGTTTCAAAACCCAAGAGACAAACTTGTTTACTTCTGATTTACTCTTCAAATAGTTTTAACATCACTAAAAGGCACTTATTTAAATAGTTAAACTAAGTCGTGGAGAGCGTCTTTGTGCAGATTACGGTGCTGAAGGATCTTTTGTTGGCGGCGTCCTCGAGGCTGATGTCTCCACAACACGAAATTAAAAGTGTAAAACCAAATAAATGTGTCCATCGAATATAAACTGTAATTTACTGCACACGCGGTGTGAAGTTTGTGTCTTCAACCTTCTGCTGCAGTGTTTAGTGTGTTTCCTGGAGCGGTCAGAGGCCCCCCCCCCCCATATCTATGTTCTCTTGCGATATGCATTTGGCTCCAGAAGCACAGGTGTAGCCTTGTTTCCCCAGCGCAGGCCGTGCATCATCCGGTGCTTTAACACTGGGTGAGGTGAGACGTGTCCAGGTGACCAGGTCTCTGCAGGGGGAGTTCTGGCCCTCCTGAATCCAGACCGAGGCCAGGTGCGCCACACTCTGTGTTTTATCCCTACGCAGCTGCTCTTCAATGTGTTTATACGGTGGAAATCAATATTAACCTCCAAAAGAAGGACTTTGGAGTCTGCCATTGATCCCAGCCGGTGGGCGACTTGGACGTCGGCCGCCGTCGACTTAATCCCCATTATGTTCCGCCGGACGGGCGTTAAGGCGACCAAATGAAATGGGAGTGCAGGCGACCTTTTGGGGAAGTTCACATCCCCGTTCCTCCGCTTGTGTCGCCGCCCGTTTCTTTGGTCTCTGAGCCGCGTTGGGGATGAATCTCCTTCCAGCCACCCGATTGATCGTGTGAAAGGCATGGCAGGTGACCTTTAAAACCTCGTTTTAAATGATTCATTGATGTACAAACTGGTTTCAAAGGCCTCGGGCCTCCCGAAACACACCTGCCACATAGACAACGATCTACACGCTATTAAGACTCACCGCGGCGCCGGGCTGGCTATTGAGGGCGTTCGGTCTGGACCTGCTCCGGGTATGGAGGTTAGAGTAACGCCACGCAGGACAAAAAAATGCAAATGTGGGCCGAGCTCACCTCTAACGGGTGGATGAGCGGCCCTGTGACCGCCGCCCGGGCCAGGTTCTGGAAGGAGAAGCCAACGTCTCCTACTCCCCTTGAGACGCTCGCTGGTTAACTCGACCAATCGGAGGCCTCGAGGTACCGATGTGCTTCAATAGCTTTCTGGATAGAAGCGTTCACATACATCCGGGGCCGTTTCACCCTCGGCCTCCTCGGAGCGGTCCTTATGCAATGAATGCGTCCTGCAGATGTTGCCTTTATGCTCGGAGAGTTCCCGTCTAGACGGAGCGGCCCGGCTTTGATCCTTGATTAAAAACGGCGAGCTGTGCATTCATCACGCTCTTGTTTCAGGCTCTCGCCGCTTCACTCCCCCTCTTCGCCCGTTGCCAAGTGTCCTCCCTGTGACGAAGGTCGCGCTGACCCCTTATCACCAAAAGCACTAAAGGGTAATAGTGTCAGGGGAGGGGGGGGGGGGCGCTGTGGGTTCGTTATCCGGATGATATTGTTGCCGCCATATGAACCGCTAAGAAAACCCATCGGTGTGTATTTTGGAGCTGCATTTATTGTCCTGTCCTCCACACAGATAAACCTCTGGAGAAGCTCGTAACGTTTCATTTTCCCTCCTTAATTGCGTCCGTTTTCTCGGCATCCGGCGAGTCCGAGTCTCAGCGCGCCCCGAATGTAATATCGATTAAAAAAAAATACACAAGTGTCGGCGTTTTATTTTGTCCGCTGGGCGCCTCGCGTGCGTTGTTAGTTTACACTAAATATAAAGACGGCGGGCGGCGAGGGCCTGGCGGAGGGAAGAGGACGATTTATGGGCTCGTCTTGTGCGAGCGTGAAGCCGGCGAGGATTAAACGGCGGTCTGGGAGGCGGTCCGGTCTCACCTGGACCCCGCCCGGTGCACCTGGCGCTCCCTGAAGGCGGCGCTCCGCTCAGACCTCTGACGGCCCTGATGGTCACGGCGCGATATGAACGTTTTGAATGCGTTTTGCCCCCAGTAGCTTTTAGAGCAAAGGATTATGGGAAATCTCTTTAGTCAACTGAGGACCACTCTACCTACAGTGTGTGTGTGTGTATATGTGTGTGTATATATTATATGATGGCTTGTCTGCCCCCCCCCCCCCCCCCCCCCCCTCTTTTCCATTCTTCACTTATCGATTTGCTTGTTTTATAAACTGCTGCCTGCTTTGTGATTTCACATTCTCACGACGCGGTTCGGCTCTCAGCTCAAGTGGCGCTTAACGCCCGTCAGCCAATCCAAACGACCCGAGCACTCTGGAGGGGGGGGTTCTCCAGATCTTTCCACGGTATCGGGCAAAGAGAGAACGAGGGTTTAAGTTGCCCGTCCTGTAGAGCATGTCAGGAATGCGGCGGTGGGCGCCGCCGGCCGAGCGGCGCGGTGACCTGTCCGCCGCCGCCGCTAATTAAAGCGCGGACCAATGGGCGAGCGCCGCCCGGCGCATACCAACGCGGATTAAAGGGATTTGGATTCAGTTGCTGAGTGCTGTGGTTTTTAATGCCCCCCCCGGCCGTGGAAAGACTGGCGTCTTTGTGACCGGGTCCCCGACCGGCTCCTGTAAAACGATGCGAGACGTGATTAACACACAATTACACAATTACCTCCTTAAATACATCGTTTCACCCGAAGAAGAGAGACGATGCCGTCCCCTCAGTTCTCTCCCCGCGGCTCCTTCCCGGGTTGCCCGAGGCGTTCCTCGTCTGCGGCCGCTGACAACCGGCGTCATGTGACCTCGTCTAACGCCACGGCACCGGGGTCTGTGTTTCATACGCCACCTTTATTAAGAAGGAGCGCTTGATTTGATCAGAGCTGTCGGCTTAGAACGTCGCCTCAAAGCCACGGTGAATGTTTCTACACAATACACACACACACACACATATACACGCATACACACACACACCGTCTGAACTCTAATATTAAGGGTTGTTTAGTGCTTTTATAGCCTTGGTGCTAATGCGTTAACGCCGATGTAATTAGAAGATTCCTGCTGAATGTCTGAGGTTATTCACACATTCAGAGGCTTTGAGGTGAGTCAGTTGTGTGTGTGTGTGTGTGTGTGTGTGGGGGGGGGGGGGGTAATGAGTATTGCTGGACATCACGGTGACCCCTGACCTCGGCCTGACCTCTTTCCCCAACACATATATATTAAATCTATTTCACCTGATAAGTTGATCTCTAGAACGAATTCCATCGATCCCTGACACACACACACACACACACACACACACACACACACACACGCACACAACGCGCCTTTTCATTATGAGGCCGCTCCGCCGTGACCGGCCACTCAGAGGAAATCAGATCTGAGTTCTGTGGCAGAAACATGCCTGATGGACACTTCCTGCTAAATGTCACACTGTGATGCAATTACAGGGCTAATGAACTCACCTGCGCCGCCTCCCGCTCTCTTCTCATTAATGAGTCTTTGGAGCGGAGCGGCGAGCCGGCGAGGGATCGGCGGGAAGCGAGAGGGAATGAAGTGAACGCAGTACGGGTCGAATGAATCATCGCGGGGCTCGGAGAGCGGGGGGGTATCCAGGTGTACACGCGTGTAGCGTGTAATCACAGCGGAGAGGCTGAAGCGTAGTTTCCGACATTCTTCGGACTCTTTTATCCGTTTGGTTTTGGAGTAAAGAGACCCCCCCCCACACTCCTTATTACTTTCTCCAGACGTCTCGTGTTCCTCCTTCTTCTGTGGATACTCGAGAAGTTTCACGTTTCATTGGACACCAAAAAAAACAAGTAGAAAATCACCAAAAAGACTCATTTAATAATTTAATACGGGAGCCTCCAGTGTGCGTTCCTCTAGGAAAAGTCTTGTTTTGAGAAAGGTTAGCATCGAGTAATGTTATATCATTTATATTATTAACTTCCTCAAGAATAATACAACTGTTTTGATGCATCTGCAATGAATTTGTAAACATTCCTGTAAAAAAGGAAAGTATAATAAAAAATAGAATAATCGTTCTTGTGAAGATATACAATTAAAAAAACAACAATGTTTTTCTTATTTTATCACCAAAGTTGTTTTTAGCTCTGCATTTTTATTACTGCAGGTCCAATAACTTCTAGATGTGATAACTGTCAATATGGAGCTATTTCTATATTTAATGATTCTTCACTGATGTAGTCCACTCTCCTCACAGCTTCTTGCATGTTCAACATTTAAACCCAATCTGGTAAAATGAGCAACATGTGAGGCTTAAAATGCATACATTGTGTAGGTTTGATGACATTTAAAATTAAATAATAAACATTTATTTAAGCGTTTAAAGGAATAAGCATGTATAGACATGTTTATTCTTTTAATCAAACTATTGTCTCATTCATTTGTTTCATTTAAGGTAAACTATGCTTTGGAATTCAAATTTTTTTAATACAAAATTCTCTAAATTGTTCATGTTCATACCGAGATTTCAGTTTGGTCGTGGAAATTTGGTTCAAAGTCCTGGAAATCCATCGGTCTACACGTGTGAGAACCGTGTAATTACATGTTCCTGCAGCTGCAGGTCAGGAGGTCCGACATGAGCACCTCGTTGAAGCTCGGGTTGAACTCGGTTCCACCGCAGAACGTCACATTCAGGTTCTCAGAATTGCCTTTTACCTGACGTGACCTCCTGGCCGCCGAACAAAAGATTGAATTTTCAGAAGAGCCGGCGGCAGATAATCAGTAATCTCCAGTCGGCGCTGCCAAGTCCACACTCCTCTCCGGAGGGACCCCCCCTCTCCCCTCTCCCCATTGTTTGCCGTCTAATTGTTCTTTTTTAAATGAAATCGGGACTAATTGCCTCATCAGAATGTCGCGCGCCCTCACAGTGAGCCGGACCGGGGCAGGAGGGGGAGGGGCTTAATCACCGTGGAAAAGAGCATCGGCTAAATGGCCAAAATGTGAAATGTCAGAGTGAATTCTGTAGCCACCGGGCAGGCGGCTAACGACGGGGAAGCAGTTTTCCACGAAGCCCCCGGTGGATCGAGAAGTGGGTCGTGGCGTTTAGACGTTTTGCAGAAACGTCCGCAACCTATAAGTAGGTCGCGGGTAACCTTGATGGATGTCTCCGGCTGGAGGAGAGAACCGCGGTCACCCCGAGGAGAACGCCGGCGGGGAGCCGACTGATTGCACTTGTGCAAATATTCATCTTGACGAAGGAAAAGGACGGACTGAGCCTTTTCTCCTCGCCGTAAGTCAGCAGCTCTGGGTCGTTTTTGCCGTTTCTCACCGGAGGCCCGAAGACGTAGGAATCGACGCTCGCCGTTCGGCTTTCCTTTATTTTCGACGCGGACTTGAAATAGACGCAACAGGAAAACGACCTTGACCCAACCGCGCGGACTCGACTCGCCTTCCTCCCCGAGTCCTTGGACGTTTCTACGCGTGAAGCGCCGCGTGAAGCGCCGCCTGCGCGGCTCCGCTCCGCCGCCGGTGTAGGTGCCGGTGGGTGGGAGCCCTATTATCGGACGTCCTTGCACAATCGCTCTGCACTCACTGACATCATCCGCTTTAGTGAACTCTGAGCCGCGACTTAGTCAGAAGATTGATTTCTCGGCGTGGTTATCCTTCATATCCGCCGTGCTGCCGGGCAGCGCTCGCCCACCTCTGGCACGCCGCGCTATAGGCGGCCGTCCCGTCGCTTCAGAGCCGTGATTGATTGGAGCTGTATTTACAGCGCGGCTCTGTGTTTGCAGTTCACACGGCTCACATCTCTCTCTCTCTCTCTCTCTAAGTGGTTATCAATGGAGCGGCCTCGTGAATGTATATGAGACGATCTCAGAAAGCTCGGGGCAGGAGGTTCAAACCGAGCTCAGACGGGAGGATTTAACACTTTTGTGTCGTGATATGTGATTAAATATCTTTGTGTTGAGGACGATTATGAACCTCGGGTTTATATACCGGAGATCTCTCACTGTATTCTAGCATATTATTGAGAAAAGAAATCTGCAGATGAATAGCTAGAGAATAACCATCAGTTGAAACCGTGGCTTGGTTTCTAATGTTAAGGCCTCCTGACCCGTCAGTGGGTTCTTTAAGGGCGTCGGAAAAACACGAGGGCAAACACTACCCCCTAAAAAATATGTATACAACATAAAATAACATTTATTCCGGGTTCGTACGGTTATGGAAAACCTGAAAAAGTCATTGAATTTTAAAATGGTCATGGAAAAGAACTTAGTTTTGAAAAACGTTTTGAAAAGTCACGTTTCGATGTTTATTTACGCCTAGTTTGCAATAATCAATGTTTTTTTAAAGAAAGACGCTCTAAATATAAACCGGCGTACGCTCTCAATACGCACAACTGTTCATGTTTATACCGAGATTTCCCTTTGGTCGTGGACACGTGGTGCAAAGTCCTGTAAGAAGCCAGTTTACTCCCCCCGTTGCTCCACCTGCCCCCCTGCGCTCTGCACCGTGGTGACGTGGGCACGGCCGCCGAGCGCACCCTTTCGGCTCTCGCCTCCGCGCGCCTCCTCTCCGTAATTACGGCTCCTCCCGGCTCCCCTGGAGTGGAGCGATGCGCTCACTCCCTCCAGGAGGAAGCAGGAAGACGAGCAGGCCGGCGCCGCGCCGCGCCGAGCGCACTTTAAACCGCTCAGGGGATTCGCCGAAACGAGCGGAGCCTCGGACGAGGCCGCTGCGCAAGGCATGCTGGGATGTGGAAAAGCCTCACCGGGCATTCCAGTTTTCTGCAGTCTTTAAGTGCAGGGGGCCGGCCTCTCAACAACTCCCTGCTGCACAAGGCTTGCTCAAGGGCGCCTTGGTAGGCATTTTTTTTTTTTTTCAGGCCTGAATCTTTCCGGAGCTCAAGCGGCGACATTAAAACTGTTGCTAAGGTTCATTTATTGCTGGCAAGTTTAGGAATTTAAGACCTGACAAACTGAAAGGGGATTGGACGAGAGAGAGGGGCGGGGCCAACGCTAGCTTTAACTGGCTTCACTTCGGCGGCCATTTTTAATAAGCGCTGCATTATCTCCATAAAGGTAACCTCCGTTCTGGAAGCTCGGCCATAAATTCCCGACCGTGACTGGAGAGCCGGCAGGATAACGATCAGCGTTATTCTCGATGTCTCGCGCTCCCCTGTTGGATAACACGTTAAGAGAAACAATAAATAATAACAGTGCAAATATATGAGCATATAAAATGAGCATAAATACATATTTAATGAAGAAAATCTGCTATTTGTAGGTCAAATAGTTGTTGGTGGATCTGAGCAGGAAGGTTTCCTCACATGTGTCCACGAGCACATCTGAGTAGACGATCATAAACGTCAGTAATCGCACATTAAAACCCCAAATTTTGTGATGGAATTAAAATAGACGCACCATAAAACAGACGTGTGGCACGATTTAGAGCCTCAGGCAACTTTTCCTATTTCACAGAGTTTAACGGTCAGTTTCTTTGTAGCTTGTCTTGTTTTTAAAGCAGAAACATATCAGTAAGTACCGTGATGATGATGATCATAAGTGGCTTCTCGGACCAGGAGCAGAGGGAGAGTTCACATCGAGGTCTCGGAGCGGTAGAAACCGACTCATTGCCCCTCGGGGAGCGCAAACCAAACGCCACGCAGGAAGCGGTCCCGGTTTCCTGAAGCCGACTCGTCTTCAGAGCCGTCAGCGGTCTGAGCCGGACGAGCTCTCGACAGGTGACGAGAGGCTAAAGCGACAAGCTGTCCCGCTCCGTTCTGCCCTGGATATCGGTTTGCATGAAAACATGCCGCCAGCGTTCCTCCGCTGGAAATCAGTCTTTTATTTTGGCGGGGTGGTGCAATCGGCTCACGGCTTTGTTTTCTCTGGCACACCTGGGCAGTTTTATCGCCCGTCTTCTGTCATTGATGTATTGACTGAAGCACTCGAGAGAAACACAAATAGTGCATTTTATCGTAACTTCTTATAGTTTAAAGGCCGTAAAACATGCTGCAGCAGTTATTGACACTCTCCTATTTCATCGTTTCATCTTCCAGCCACAGGGGCTCGTAAATCCTCAACTTCAAACGCTGTTTGATAGAATAATTGTTATTTTCAACCCTCCGGGAAACGTCTTCACTGCACGAATGCCGCCTTCAAAAAATACTAATGTGTCCTCTTCTTCCTCCTCTTCGTCCTCTGCAGGTGCCATCCTGGGACGCTCGGAGACGCAAAAGTGCGCCTACTACAACGCCAGCTGGGAGAAGGAGCGCACCAACCGCAGCGGCATCGAGCCCTGCTACGGCGACAAGGAGAAGCGGCGCCACTGCTTCGCCACGTGGAAGAACGTCTCCGGCACCGTGGAGGTCGTCCGGCAGGGCTGCTGGCTGGACGACGTCAACTGCTACGACAGGTACGGCGGGAACACACCTGGACGCACCTGGACCTTCACTTGATCACTCTGTTTCTGCAGGACATACTTTAGTTCTGTGTGTGTGTGTGTATGTGTGTGTACATGTATGTGTATGTGTGTGTATGTATCCATATATGATTGTGTGTGTAGAACTGTACATGTAGGTATGTGTGTGTATGTGTGTATGTATGCATGTATCATACATGCATACTTACACACACATACATACATACCTACATGTACAGTTGTACACACACAATCATATATGGATACATACACACACAATCATACAATGTATGATTGTGTGTGTGTACATGTATGTATGTATGTGTGTGTATGTATGTATATATGATTATGTGTGTGTACGTGTGTATCTGTGCATGCATTTATTTATTTTTCCATGTATGTGTGTGTGCATGTATGGATGCATGCACACACTCACACACATGCATACATGTACACAAATACATGCATACGTGCACACACATACACACCCAATCATATATGCATGTATGTATATGTATGCATGTATGCACACATGCATACACACATATGTGATACACACACACACACACACTTGTATTCATCCAGACATGCATACAGCCTCTGAAGCTCAGCAGCTGCATATTAACCCCCGACACGGCGCTCCTGGCGCTCCTGGCGCTCCGCTCCTCCTGAGCTTCCCCGTCCAGCGACTGGCACCAGGCTGTGTTTCTAATGACCAGCAGTAAACAGATATTAATCAGAGGTATTATTCTGGTTTCCTATGACACGGGCTGCCGGCCGGAGCCGGTTCTGCTCGTTTCCCTTTTGATTCCCGGGCGATAACGTTTCTGTAGATTCTGCAGCCCGCACAATTTGGGCACCTCTGCTCAGACGGCGCCGCCTCGCCTCCCCGGAGAGTCCGGAGCGAGTGGAGGGCGGCCGCCACTTCCTTTGGCTTTTATCTGATGACTGTGTGTGAGTGTGAAGGAGAGGGAGAGTGTGCGATTGTTAGTGTACACGAGTGTGTGTGTGGGAGTTACATTTTTTCTAAATGTTTTTCTTTGATGTCGAGAGGAAGTGTGTGTATGTGTGTGTGTGGAAATGCGTGCATGTTCCAAGTGTGTTGGTGCGCTTTTCAGAAAATGTATTCTACAGTGATTGCATGCAGAAGTGTGTGTGTGTGCGCGCGTGTGTGCGTGTGTGTGTGTGTGTGTGTGCGTGTGTGTGTGTGTGTGTGCACGTGCAGATGATGGTTTTGTTCCCCTGCGTACGATGCACTCACTCGCACTTAAGTAAAATAAATTGCCTCCTCGTCCTCTGAGCAGAGCGGCTGACGAGGTCCTCTCTGTGTCCTCTGCAGTAACGAGTGTGTGGAGAGGAAGGAGAGCCCCGACGTCTTCTTCTGCTGCTGCGAAGGCAACCTGTGCAACGAGAGGTTCCTGTACGCCCCGGACGCCACGCCGCAGATCTACCCGCACCACTCCACCGCCTACAGTACGTACAAACCGGCACGCACGGCGCTTACCTCATCTACACAACGGCCACGCTTTTATTTTGGCGAGTCCAATCAAGCCCACGATAAACCGATCCTCCCTCCCCGTCATCCTCTGGCGAACGTGTAAGCGTGACACCTTGATATTCATTTGTTTATGATTCCTACTTTTGCTTTAAAGGGTAAAAGGTTTAGGAGTTCTTTGATAACCAGAGTTTCTCGGGAGGAACAGACAGTGAGACTGATTCAAACCGCGTCTGGCGGTTCTGGCGTCCTTGCCCTAAGTTGTCCAACAGGCCCGTCTGTCTTTTCTCATTTCTTTAAATGTGACTCCCTGGAACCTGCCGAGTAAAAACAACCTCTCCGCGATGCAGCTGGTGCAGCCCCGCCGGGCGCCCCCCCGGTTGGCGTCGGAGCGCCGGCGCTCTGACAGTTTCTGCTGAATCAGACTGTCACACCTTGTGACGGGAGGACCGGGCCGGGCCGGCGGGCGACGCCCCCCGCCGGGGTCGGCCACAGTTCAGGCCTCTTGTTATTTTTGGCAGGCGGATTACGTTATGTCACCAGATATATTTGCTAATCCTGCTGCGTGCGTGCGTGTGTGCGTGTGTGCGTGTGTGCGTGTGTGTGTGTGTGTGTGTGTGTGTGTACATTGATATGATCTCTAAGCACAGTGAGTAGCTGCTGCACTTAGAGATGATGTCGCACATTGTCCGGCCAATCAGGCGCGCCGCTTGCTTTCTCTTTATTTCTGTTTCATGTCATAATTTTCTATATTCGCTATATTTGTGTTTCTATGAAGGTTATGAGTCCTGTCTTAAAACGTTTCTTCTTCTTTCCTCCCCCCCCCTCTCTCTCTCTCTCCCCACAGCCACCTCTAACCCATTTTCCCAGAAGCCCCAGCTCTTCAGCACCCTGCTGTACTCCCTGGTGCCCATCATCGGCCTGGCCGCCGTGGTGCTCTTCTCCTTCTGGATGTGGAGGCATCACAAACTGGCCTACCCGGCCGCCCTCGTCCCCACACATGTAAGTCTCAGAGCACCAAACGGCACCGATTAGCCACCGCTCACCGGCGTCTCCAGAGGTCACCTGTCGATCAGCGGGGACCGCGGTGTCCTCTTCCTCTTCGGAGTTTCTCTCTCTTTTTTCCGCCGCGTCCCGCTTCAGCTGTTGATCGCAAACACAACGTGAAATGTTTCTAAAATAATAAGCGAACTGCAGAAGTTGTCTCCTCCCGCTCCGGTTGAGTGAGTTCATATTAGAATAAAAAGAAGCCGTGTTGTGTCGGGCTTTTAATCTCACAGGATGGAAATGGACTTTTATTACTCGCTCTCTTTTCTTTTCCTCGTTGTAAACTTGCCATCAGGCTTTTTCCATCGCTGCTTGGTTGAAAAACTCCTCCCTGCACGTCCTCACTTGACTCGGACGGTTTCATCACCTTTTAAACATCCCCCCTTCTCTTGCAGCGCTGAGAGCTCCGCATTCCCAGAATCCTTCTCTTCTTTTCACAATTTTTTTAACCCGACGGCAAAGCGCAGAGCGATATACTCTGCTGGGAAAAAGAAAAGCCGTGCAGAGCTTCCACCGTATGGAAGAGGAGTCGGGGGCCGCTGCATTATTGATGAGGCTTTATATAGGCAAACACGACTAAACACAGAGGCGCTCGCAGGCCTGCCTTGGAGGATGGGTGGTGGGGGGGGAGCACCCACATACTATTATTTCTATAACTTGGGTATTGTATTTTCACAGCAGCGGGGAAGACATAAAAAGACAGTGACACAATGCAATCAACTGCTAATGGAAAAACAACACCGCTAAGAGGCTTATGAATCACCCTACCTGGAAACAGATAGATGAATAAATAAACAACATTAAACAAAACGGGAACGAAGAAGAGCGGCTCGGATAACTAATGACGAGGCAGCTAAAATATTCATAAAATCACAGGAGGGAGAAATGAAATCAAGTAGCCGGGATGGAACAAATGAAGCCATGCCGGATGTATCTGAGTCGCGTGTGTGCATAATTATTTAATGCATGGAAGTACAGGGAGCATCATATTATATCTGATACACGTACAGGAGCTCTGGCATCGCAGCTTGTTTTGTAACGGATAAATATATAAATAATAATCATTTAAAAAAATGTATTTAATATATATTTGTATATATATATTATACTTATCTTTTATTATATATATATATATATATATATATATATATATATATATATATATTTCTTTATATATATATTTATTAATAGATATGTGCATTTTTTTTTATTATTATTATTATATTTATATTTATTGATATATATTTATATGTATGTTTCTTTATATATATTTATTAATATATATGTATGTTTATATATATATATTTCTTTCATTATGTATATTTATATATTTATTTATGTTTATTTAAATGTGTATATATATATATATATATATATATATATATAAAGAGAGCGAGAGACCTTTTCTCGACTACAACATATCTGACATTTGAAAAGCGACTCGTGGCACGAAGTCAAAACTAATCTCGCCGACACGAGAATGGTATTGATCTGCAACTTTTGGCGAGCAAACAACACAACAAACTTTTCCGCCGCTCTCCGTTGCTTCAAACTAACCGCCGACGTCTTTTTGCAATTCATCGTGTGCGACACGCCTGCTTAGATTTGAATAATAAGTCTGTGAAGAAATGCTCATCGCATCCCGTCTCCGCTTTCAGGGACTCGGTGAAACTCTTTTATAGATTTGCCCGTTTCTGCTTGGTGCTGCTGGTTCGCTGCATAATGCTCCGGACGCAGTCGGGCTTTTTGTACGTGACAGTTACAAATTGCCCAGTTAGATTATTTCACGCCCCGCGTGAATGAGGAGCGAGTTTCTACTCGTTCATCACAGGTGTTGGCCGTTTCCCAACATCCATGTGCCGCTTCTTTCTAAAAAATAAAAACTGGCAGAGCTCCGCTTCACACTGCTCTCATTTAATCTAAATCTCTAATTAAAAGGAGTAGGAGTGTGATTATGAGCAGCTGCGGTCGGATCAGAGCGCCGAGATGTCGCCGCTCCACAATGACGGCTAGTGCCGTTTCATGTTAACGACCTAAAGACGGAAAAATCTATATCTGTCTTCATGAAATTCAAATCAATCTTACCCCACCCCAAAATGTCTCCTGCATACATTTTTCTGCAGGTATTTGTTTTCTCTGCACGGCGATGAAACACGCACAAGTAATGGGCTCCCACTTAATGATCTTTAATGGAGTCTTTAATGGCGCCGAGGACCCAAGGAAAGGAAGCGGGCCGAGTGCACACACAGCTCCTCGTCCCCGTCGGCCGAAGGGGCGGAGTCCGCCTCGAAGGAGGAGGCGGTTTGATCGCACCACAAAGTGCATTTACATATTTAAACTCCACGACCCCTCAGAGGATTTAATCCGGGGTGCTTAATGGCCTCCGTCATGATGTCACCGTCATCCAGCTCCATCGCCGGCTGCATATTCTGCCACCCGGCCTCCATTATTCACACCGCGCTGCGAAGCGGAGGCGAACCGGCATTGATTGTGTCTGAGTACACAGACCCACAGCTCCCCCCGGCAGAGGCAGGAGGAGCACTTAAACATGCGTCTGGACGCGCTTTTTTTTCTTCTCTTTTCCACCCGGACCCCATTTTCTTATCCTCCGTCCATCCGGCAGATCGATTCTGACCAAAATCTCATCAATTGCTTTATTATGGAGCTACTCGCGTCTTGTTTGTCTGGGTGCAGCTTTCCAAACGACTCCTGATAGGCCAGAGGACTCCTCGCAGCCCCAAGGCCCCGGCGCACAGGCAGCGCCCGCTGTGACGTAGATTTATTGCTTATTGATCATTTTATCTTGTGCTGGTTCTGCACATAGTGTTGCCAGCGAATGACGAGCTGGAAGAGAAAGACAGTTTCAGGGTTGAGGGATGCTTGAAATCGTCTCAGCCAGAGACCAAATGAGCATTTATTTAACGTGAATTTGGCTGAGCATCAAACTTTAAATACGTTTTGAGTGGCGACCACATCACATAGTCGCTCAGATATGATTTCCTTGGCTTCATAGGCGATCCTCAGACGTATTCCTCTCCGTCAGGTCTTACAGAAGGCAAAGCGTCCCCCAGCCTGCTCGAGGAGGAGCTCTCATTTCATCCACCCGTCTAATGTCGTGATGTTGTTGTTCTCCATTCATGCTCCAGGAGAACCTCCACACATTGCCCAATCCGCTTTATGTTGCTCCGCTTCCATAAACCTGCTTATGATTCTGCTCCGCGTGGCGTCCCGACCGGCGCCGGCGCCCTGTGGGCGAGGGAGGAGAGCCGAGCGAACCGTCACCTCCTCCCTCCTCATCTGCCGTTTCATCCACTAACCGACAGAAAATAATTCCTCTGTTTTGCTTCTCATGTTCTTTTTTCAACAAGCACGCCTTTCACATTATGGTGGAGGTAAGAGCAGTTCACATGACGTTGGAAACCATTTGAGTTCTCTCCCCCTCCACCCCTCCCCTTCCTTTGGGTCCAGAGCTTGGTTTGAGTTCTCCACCTCGATCCCAGTTGGTTCTTCTGCTTCTTTTTTTTTTTTACCGACAGCGTTTTGTTTACTTCGGTTCTCAGCACATGTCTGTTGTTGTTGTTGTTGTTGTTGTTGTTGTTGTTGTTGTTGTTGTTCCTGCCTGGGTTCATTGCATGGATGGATGTCTTTCGGGCTCCCCGCTCAGAACGTGTTGTGCATGGTGGAAAGTGGCCGACGCCGAATGCAGCCCCTCCCCTTTTCTTTCTTTGTGTGGGTGTGGATGTCCACCTGTGACGTCGATGTGCCCCATGTGACCCGGTTCCACCGGACCTCCGGCTCCACGCGTCCAAGCGCATGCTTTCACCTCTTGTTTGCAGGCTGAGGGCGAGGGCCACACATGTTCGCCTCTCTCGAGGAACACATCCAGAGTGTGAATGCTTAAGCCTTTTGCACATGTCCTCAAAGCTGGAGGCGAGGGGGCTGCAGCCGTCTCAGAAGATGCTCCCTCACAGAGCAGGAGGCGGCTGCATAGCAAAGTGTGGAGCTCATTGTCAGTCCAGCGCCAGGTTATCTCCCTGAAAGGTCACCACCGGTGTGTGTGTGTGTGTGGTATCAGGTTTTATGGCCACACCGTCAACAAGATATGACCTTAAGAAGTCCAGAATATCTGCTCATTCAACTTCTAAAATTCAAACGTAGCTTTTTTTTTTTACTCTATTTGTTCCGTGAACACTCCGCTGCCCCCGAGCCAACGGACCCGTTCTGATGCAACGGGTGCCGGTGTAATCCGATTAGGCCACGCGAGACGGCCGGGGGTGTCGGGGAGAACGGCGTGAAGCAGCACATTCTGTTTTTCCTGTTTCCTGTGGCCTGCTGACGAAGTGTAATGCGCCCGCTGGAGGCCACGGCGCCCTGCGACCGGACCGGGGATCCGGTGACTCCCCAGGGAGGCCGGGCCGCCTCGGCAGGCCGAAGCCCGGAAGCCCGACACGGCGCTTTTTTACCAGAAACAATGCGGACGCAAAAAAAGAAAAGAGTCCCGCAATAACTTCAGTTCTCTCTTTCTCTTTTTTCTGTTCATCCTCATCCTCATCATCTCTCAAGGTGTTGAGGACCGGTCCTGTGCCATCAGAACCATCAGAACCATCAGTCACATGGTCACCTGGGCTCATTTTGTCCTCACGCACATCTCCATATCTCATATTTAACCGAGCACAATGCATGCTGGGGGACTTCGCTCTGATTGGCTGTCATTGTGAGGGGAACCAGACTTTAACCTCCAAGGTCCTTAAATACAGAAACTCGTTTGGTGGCGTTTCACGGCCATAACGGTGATTATTATTATTTATTATTATAACGGCCCGCTCGTGAACCGCAATCGTAATAAAAAAAGACGTGTTTTAATTAGCTGCGTTTCTGCAGATTCACGATCAGAATGTGAAAATCTTTGATTACAGAGCACAGAAACGTACAATAAATAGTTTGAAGATGCAGAAAAAAATATTAAATGTCTGCAAACTGAGCCGTGCTTACTGAGACCAAACCATGATCAGAGTCCTCATCGCTATGGACCCGCAGATCAATAATCACTAACGCATCTCCCCACACACACACATGCATCAGTATTATATGTTAACAAGCTCCTGTTCCTCCACGATGCGTGGCGATTTACTGCAGCAGCACACGCCCCTTCACGTGCATTCACCTGAGCCCGTTGGTGCATTAACACTTATGTTGTTTACACGTATTAAACTGGAGGATCAGTCCCTTCGTTGTTGACGCCACGTTTCCAGCTGGACGTATGAATCAAAAGCCCATAAACGACTTAGCGATGTACGGTTTTCTGCCGTTGCCACAACACTCCTGTCGGGGCGTGTGTGTGTCTTTAAGAAAAGGTGTCGGTGCCAAACACCTTCGGCAGTAACGTCGCTTTGCTCTTCTTTTATTGAGATTACGTATGTTGCATCTGGTCTGCGAACCCTTTCACCCGGGGAGCGGGCATCGGGCGCCGGGGGCAGCAGACTGTCGAGCAGCGTTTGATATATCGCCGGCCGCCCGTGGGCCTCGGCTCCTGGAACCTGCTCCGGCTTATCGAGCCGCTCGTCAGCTTTCAGTTCAAGTAAAAACACGAACACGGCCTCCTTCTTTCTTCTCTCCCCGACGACAGCGATACCGGAGGCCCCGGTGGAGATTTTACAGAAGCGTATCTGGTTTCATCAAAGGCCATCCGTCATGCGCTCGTCTTTCTCCTCCACCTTTTTTTATCCTTTTTGGAAATGTGACTCCCCTCGCGGCGTGCTCCTCTCGCCCCCTCCCCCCCCGCCTGTGAAAGTGATCGGCTTAATCCCGATGACCAGCTGCGTTTAGGGTCCTCTACACGTGGAACACTTGGCTCACACTTGTTGTTTATTCTGGATTAGCATGAGCGCATGTGGTTTGGACCTGCCGGGGGTTTTCACGCCTCGGCTCCCCGGCCGTATTGTTCCTTTTCATCCAGCTTCCCATTCATGTCGGAGGCAGAGCTTTGTGTGCTTTGCTCAGGGGCAGTCGAGGTTTTAAACTGGCACCCTTCCCGTTCCCCAATCTATGAACTCAAAAACAGCCTCCAGGGTTTTTTAATTCAATTTGAAAATGAATGAATCCAAAGCCCTTATTTAATATCCTGCTCCCCCCCCATCCGCTGCCAAAAGAAAAACCTTTGCAGTAATAACAACGCTGAACTCACAACATGCAGCACTTCCCAAAACCAGAGTCCGTAAAGTGCTTTAACAATCAAATAAAGCCGGAGACGGACTCGTAAAAAATAAATACAACCAAACCAAAGCAGCAGCGGCTCCACGCCACCAAGAAGAAAGAGGGGCGCTCTGGAGGGGGCGGAGCCAGCAGCCCGGGCGCCTTCAGCGGGAGGCGCTGCTACTTAGGACCTGCAAGAAGAATGGAGAATAACTCTTTTCTTGTTTCCTCTTTCCTCTTTCCTCTGCCCTCCCTCCCTCTCTCCCTCAGGACCCCGGGCCTTTGCCCCCATCCCCCATCCTGGGCCACAAGCCCCTGCAGCTCATCGAGATGAAGGCCAGGGGGCGCTTCGGCTGCGTGTGGAAGGCCCAGCTGCTCAACGACTTTGTGGCCGTGAAGATCTTCCCCATTCAGGTGAGGAGACGAGGAGGCGAGGGAACGAGGGAGAAGGCAGCAAAATAATGCTAACTTTTCTCCTCCAAGATCTATTTGATTCTTTAAACCGCTGCTCTCGTCTCTCTCCGTCCAGGACAAACTGTCGTGGCAGAACGAGTACGAGATCTTCAGCGTGTGCGGCATGAAGCACGACAACATCCTCCACTTCATCGGCGCCGAGAAGAGGAACAACAACCTGGACCTGGAGCTGTGGCTCATCACCGCCTACCACGAAAGGGTACGCTGTTCATGCATCCAACATTATTACAGGGTTCGTACGGTCATGGAAAACCTGGAAAAGTCATGGACTTTTTAAATGGTCATTTCCAGGCCTGGAAAAGTCATGGAAAAAACTTCAATTTAAAAGTTTTGGAAAAGTCATGGAGATTTGTATAATCACGTGTTCATTTACGTCAACATTTGAAATAATTAATGTGATTTTTAAAGAAAGACGCTAAAAATAAAAGCTGGCGTACGCAATCGATACGCAACGTTGTCAAAATGTTTCATGTTTATACCGAGATTTCAGTTTGGTCATGGACATTTGTTGAAAAGTCCTGGAAAAGTCCTGGAAATCCATCAGTCAAAATGTGTTATTAAATCTGAAGCTAAGACTGAAACGAACGAGTCCAAATCAGAACTCGGGAGTCGGGGGTTGTTTGTGAGATGCAGACGCGTCATGAAAACCACGCGAGGAGACGTCCGGTGACCGGCGAGCGGCGGCCGCTCCGGTTACCGAGCCGGCCGCTTACCGTACGCGAGACCGCTAATAAAGTGGTAAACACTGGCCACGTGCAGCAGGCCTTTGTTGTATTGCTAATCCATAATCACAACTCACTCCACGCCGCTCCTCATCCCCTCCCTGTGAGCCGTGTTTGTCCGGCGGAGGCGGAGCCGCGCGCTAAGTGCCTCTGCTGCGCGTGTCGAGGGTCGTTACCCGCCGAGTGCAGAGCGACGCCGGCCCGGCCGAGAATGTTAAACGGCCGCGCTTAAGAGAGTGTGCGAATTAAAGGTTGGAGAACGAAAGGCGGCGGGGGCTTCAACCCCACAATGCACCTCTCGGTAAGCCACTTAACCCCCGCCGCCCCGCGAGCGCCGCTCTCCGAGTCGAGGCGGCGTTGCGTAACCTGGTTCTTTAAAAGGAGTTTTGGGAAAAGGTCACCCGACAGGCACGGCTTGCCAAGCGCACTGTAATTATTGTCAGGCTGACGTCTGCAGAGGATACATAACTTAAACTCCAACTGACAAAAAAAGCTTGTCCTTCCTGCCAAGTTTTTTTTCCCGTAGAGCAGGTGTCAGAACGGGCGCCGCGCCAGCTCGGGCTGAACCTTGGCTCGTGTGACGCAGCTGGAGCCGTGATTGCAGAGTTCAGGCCCTCGACAGCTGATTGATGCCTTGATGTTCGCTCCGTGCGTGGAGGTGTGCGGCATCTGCGGCGTGCAGCGGCTTGCTTTTAAAACACGCTTCCGAAAACACTCCCTGTAATAAATATCTTTTCATACCTCGGACAATGCGTACTTAATAATAGCTGCCAGGGACGTCGACGTGAATTGAAGCTACTGAATAAACCCAGGTGTAAACACACACATACACACACACACACACACACACACTGCAAAGCATTTATCCAGAAACAGAACAACTGATGTGATTAGAGTGATTTACTGTCTGCGTCTGTTGGAGCCGCCTGCCCCCTGGTGGCCGCTCCTGCAACTGCGTCTGTCTCTGTGGCGTCGGCGGATGTGACCTTGTATCACATTGACACACGTTATGCAAGAACCAGGATAAGGAACGACTTGTTTTCTTTTCTTCCATATTTATTATAAATGTGACCCTGCATCTAAAAATACTCTTTTAAATTATTCTTTTGTAAAACAGTCCTCTAACTGTGTTTGCTGATGAAGAGCCTCAGACCTGAAAGAGTAGGAACACAGCAGCATTATATAATTCATCAGAGCTCCGAGAACAATAAAGAGCTCGACGTTGGCTCGGTGACAGCAGACCCAAGTACGTCACTCTGGAGGTCGTGCATTTCATTTATCGCCCTGCGCGGAACGATGAAAGTCTAGAAATCAGTTGCCGGGCGGACGAATACTTAAACGCCTCTCTTCCCGTCTCCAGGGCTCGATGACGGACTTCCTGAAGGCCAACGTGGTGTCGTGGAACGAGCTGTGCCACATCATCAAGACGGCGGCCCGCGGCCTGGCCTACCTCCACGAGGACATCCCGGGACACAAGGAGGGGCACAAGCCCTCCATCGCTCACAGGTTCCCCTCGCCGCCACCCAGAGGCTCCGCCCCCGCGCTGCACCCGGAGGCCTCGGCTCACTGCGTGTGTCTTCCTCCCTCAGGGACATCAAGAGTAAGAACGTGCTGCTGAAGACCAACCTGACCGCCTGCATCGCCGACTTCGGCCTGGCGCTGCAGTTCGAGGCGGGGAAATCGGCGGGGGACACGCACGGACAGGTACGGCTCCAGGCGTGGAGTACTCCCCGCCGCCTCTAGGGGGCGGCGTGGGCCATACATCTGGACACAGGGACTCGTTTCTACTCCTGACCTCTCGACCCCGTCTCACTCAGGTGGGGACGCGGCGCTACATGGCCCCCGAAGTCCTGGAGGGCGCCATCAACTTCCAGCGCGACTCCTTCCTGCGCATCGACATGTACGCCTTCGGCCTCCTCCTCTGGGAGCTGGCGGCGCGATGCACCGCGGCCGACGGTGAGGGACGGCGCCGCCACGCCGTTGTTTGTGGCGTGTGGCGCGCGGCGTGTTGACTCTTAGTTTAGTTTAGTTTAGTTTATTTCGGTAATATACAAAAATCTAGATTTTTACAACAAAAGAGAAAAAAAAAATGGCTTACCGAAAGAGTCGAGGCTGAAGCTATCAAGCTTATAAGAGCCCTAACCTATGATTTCACAAGGAAACTTAATTCAGAGAATCATATACTGTACATATACCCATATAAATATACACACACACATATATACACATGCACATATATATATACACATATACATACACATACATACACATTCACACACCCATATACATCTACACACACACATAAATCCACACACATACATATTTACATAAAACAATAAACACAATAACAGAAAACTTGTCCCCCTTAACCGTTACTCATGATGCTTCATTCATTGATGATACCTTTGTACTTCTCCAGAGTTTTGTCTTTAATTTTTTTCTTAAATATCAACAGATTTGTACTTTCCTTGACGTCATCAGTTAAAACATTTGTACATGCTCTGTCCCCGTGTCGCCCTCAGGCCCCGTGGACGAGTACATGCTCCCCTTCGAGGAGGAGGTGGGGCAGCACCCGTCTCTGGAGGACATGCAGGACGTCGTCGTCCACAAGAAGCTGCGGCCCGTCCTGAGGGACTGCTGGCAGAAACACGCGGTGAGGCCATACCCGGAGCGAAGCCGGCGGGGACGTCTCCGAATACAGTTTATATAATATCTATATGTCCCTGAACCCCCCCCAGGGCCTGGCCATGCTCTGCGAGACCATCGAGGACTGCTGGGACCACGAGGCGGAGGCGCGGCTGTCGGCCGGCTGCGTGGAGGAGCGCATCGGCCAAATGCAGCGCCAGGCGCCCGGCGGCGGCCCCGAGGAGGTCGTCACCGTGGTCACCATGGTGACCAACGTGGACCTCCAGCCCAAGGAGTCCAGCCTGTGATCGCAGAACGCAGATGAAGAGCGGCCGACCCGACTGGTTTGGCAAAGTGTTTTTTTGGTTCTTTTCTTTCTCCATTTTTCCGGGTTATTTTTTGGGGGGGAGGGGGGGGGGGGTCCTTTAAGTGCGGGCCGCTACTCGCGTTCAGGAAACCAGCCGGCGCCTCACCACGTCAACCGATGCCCGTTTTGGGGATTTTAACACTTTAACAGTCGAAACTTTTAACGATTCAGGAGCACACACACACACACACACACACACACACACACACACACACACACACACACACACACACACACACACACACACACACACACACACAAAGAGGAGGGCGGCCTGCTCTGCTCCACAGAGAGAAGATCTGCCAGAGAACATTTCACAGAACTCTCGCTGCGTTTCAGTGTAAAACCACAAGAAAAAAACTGAAAAGTGGAAGAGGAGAGGAAGAGGAGAGGAAGAGGAGAGGAAGACGAGCCTCTCGATACTCTTTGCTGTTCTTCTCGTTTCCTCTGAAGACGACGGCGGTTCTGCCAACAAGCAACGGCTTCTGAATGTTCATAGTGCAATGCTGCTGTACATAGTGTATTAAGGACCCACCGCGGGGCAACCAAGCTTATTTTAGTGTGGGGGGTGGGTGGGGAGGGGGGGGGCATCTTCAAGCATCACGACGATAAGAACAACAAACCATGCACCTCCTTCAACAGGTATACCTCAGTTCAGACGGTCTCAACTAGTCCCGGTTCAGTCGTAGTTCATCCAGACCACCCGCTGTCAGCCGAGGCTCATGGGTAATGTAGTCGGCGAAGCCTCTCGCCCCCCCGTCTGCCCCCATCTCAAATCTCACGTTTCTTTTTTCTTCTTTTTGCTCCACTTTTGATTTGTGACTGAATATTAAACTTTCTCCTTTTTTTAGTTTTATTTCTTTTTCTCTCTTTTGAGATTTTATTCTGACTATTTGAAAAAAAGAAAAGAAAAGAAAGAGCCCACCTGGGTTCACACCTGTATCTAGCTGAGCCAGCTCGCTTTGGATTTGATTGCGCACGCACAGACACACATACACACACACACACACACAGACACACAGACACACACACAAACACAAACACACGCACACACACACACACCTCCTTTTTATTCTTTTTCTTGTATTATTACTATCAGGAGTTTCTGCTCTCTTTTGATACACCTCAGGAAACTTTGCTACTCACCACGGACTCGCATCCTCCTCCTCTTCCTCACCCGTCTCAGACTGGAGTACCTCTCTCTCTCTTTTTCCCTCCCTCTCTCTCTCTCTCTCTCTCACGTTTAGCCGTGCCGTCGAGATCACAAACGGATCACGTGTCTCGGTGTTTTTTGTGCCGACGGCGCGGCGGCCTGCAGCGAGCCGAGGCTCCTCCCCCCCGGTGCCATCTCCACGTTCCCATGTCCGTCTCGTAGATGTCAGGCAGAACGGATGTACGACGCTCGCCGCCGAGACACGCGGCGACGCTTTTCTTTATTTTCCGGAGTCTTTTATTCCTCCTGAGGGACGCCCGGCGCTCCTCCTCAAAGCCTTTGGGACGGTTTCACAAGACGCAGTTTAAAACCAGGCCTTTGAAAATCAGATGCACGAAAATAAATGAACCACTTCACCTTCAGGGTCAATTATAACCACGCTTTCATCCTCGCTGTATGCCACATGTTCCCCAACTATCACATCTGTAATACTTTGCTTATAAATACAAACAAAAGGCCGTTTCCCACCAGACAACCAGGAGAGAGCGAGTAACAGACCTGAAGCGGAGTGGGTAAAGGAGGAGGAAGTGGCGCCCATGTCTTTTACAACACAGCAAACCTAAAGGAAGTTAAAGCCATCTTCTTATTAAATCAGTATCGCGTCCCGTTGCTGCTGAAGGTCAAGGGTCATCTGCCCCAATAAGCACTACCTCGCTCACAGGGATCTCTTTGGGGTAGAACCAGTAGCGGGTTCTCCCGGTAGGAAAAGGGATTAACAGGTTGGGGGATTATTTCTGGGAGTAAACTCTCGAGGCTCCCCCTAAATCTGAGAAGACTCCATCAACCCGTTTCCTCCCTGAAGCTGAAGGAGAAACCAGTATTACTCTCTGCTGACCCCAAAGACCGCCCCCAAGCGGTCCGAGTGGTTACCTGCCAAAACTCGAGCGAGCCCGCTTCCGGTCCCGGAGCCCAAAGCTGGAGTTTAAAGTGCGCTTGAGAAACCGACCCAAACCACCGACACCATTCAGGGATTCAGAACTATGCTTTTCTAAGTTATATGCAACCAGTGCCGCAAATTACCCGAAACTTCTGCAGGATCAGCTGCAGGAGTGACTTTCAATACTCACAGATGACTTGTAGCATTTTAATTTGAACTGTTTTTTATTTGATTTTATCCGTTACCTTGCATATTGATGTGTTGTATTTATTTTTTAATTTACAGGTTTGAGGTTTTGGGGTTTATCAAGAACTCGGGCGCGACTGAATAAAGAGTCGGCCCGACGTACGGTGGTTGTTGTTGTTGTTGTTGTTGGGGGGTGGGGGGTTCAGGTGTTATTCAGGAAATACTTTCATTACTTCAAAAAAGAAAAGATATAAAATGTAACGTGCTTCTTTCTATTCAGTCTATGGACAAAGCGACCGAGAATGAATGTCGTCCGGCCTCCTGGACTCCAGTCGTGTGCGTCCCGTGGTGGATCGAGCCCCGTGTAACTCCAGAGGGCTTCGGGTTCGGCCGGTTTCGTGTGATTGTGCCCCGTCGCCGTAGAAACCGGTAAAGCCAACGCACGCCAAGGTCCGTCCACGCACCTGCTGGTCGTGCGGTGAACTGGCCCTACGACCCAACTTCCTCTAACCTCACCTCCAAGAAGCATATCAGACGATCCTAAACGTTCCAGTTCGGTTTCCCCTCATCGAACACTTCCCCTCAGGGTCGACCACCTGAGCTCATCCGTGACCCCCTGAAGGTGTGTGGGCGGGGCCTCGGCTCGCCGGCTTTACGGGTTCCTCTGGACTTCCTGTCGCCCGGCGCCTCGTCGGTGTGCTTATTAACTCCCAACATTTGTGTCTTGTTGCCCCCACTATTTTAGGATCTGTACAGACATGAGAACATAAATACCTGTATCAACTATATACTCTGAGCTGAATCTTTATAAGTGCGTGTTGAACTTCGGTGTTTCCTCTACATTAATTTCTACTTCTCTCGTGTTTCGCCTCGTCGGCGGGGCAGAAAACGTCCTGGCGGCGACTCCGGTCGAGCTTCACGTTGGCTGGAAGCTAGAGGCTCATCGGAGTCCTCGAGGCATCCAGGAAAGCACTTACGGGTTCCTCGGCAGAACAATAGAACCAGCGTTTAAACCCCACGGTGTTCCTCAGGGTACCTACGCGGGGCCCCTGCAATTTGAAGAACCCCCAAAAGCTCTTAAGCATCAGTTGCAATAAATAAAAACTCCACGTGGCGACGCAACCGCCCACGACGGGGGGTCTCATTCCAGCATCTCGAGCTCCTCCTTTCCCAGCCGTCGGTAAGACGTTGACCTCCCGTGACCTCGCCGTGGAGACGGTCTCGGCAGCGGGATTAGGTTCCGGTTGCCAGGCTGGAGATTTCTACCCCAAAAAACATCAAACAAACCCCCTAAAAACACTACGAACGTTTTTGACCCCTCGTTTCTCAAGGCTCTCGAGTCGCGGCGCTGATCCAGGATCTGCCCACGCAACCCGCCGTGGTGACGGCGCTCACAGGGTTTCTGGTTTTAACGGTTGGAAGTAACTGAATTGGATCATTTTGTTTTTGGTCACCCAAAAAAACAAAAGAATCTCTAAACTGATGAACTTTTTGGTTTTTTTACTCCTGGAATATGTGAAATGGAACTTGTGTTAGTAGGCGTTCTCACCCTGACCTTTGACCTCCTAGGGAGGAATAGGAGAAAAGAGAAAAGTATTAAAGGACCTCCAGAAACCCTGGAAACGTTACCACGGGGCAAACAAAACAGATCCCAGATCAGCGCTGACACTTGATTTTTATTGGCTGAAGTGATCCACGTGATGTAAATAAATGTGTTTTTAGATTGTGAATGCTGATGTTTTTCTTTTTTCCACTGACTGAATCTCATCGTTCCTCCTGGTTTAGCCGACAGCTGCAGGTTGAAGTCCTTTAGTCAACATATTTAAAACTTCTAATAGAATTTGCTTTTAGCCTTTTTGCATGTGAAGTTTACCTGCTGAACACCTTTAATAATTAAATACCTGTTTAGTGTTAGAGGTAAGACACTTCGCTTCATTCCCAAAACATACAACTTTGTAAAATATAATAATTAGGATTTAAATAAGCCAACAAGATATTAAGTTATCAGGCCAGCTACAACACCAACATTAATTGTAATATTATCAACGGTAAATGAATTTAATTGGCCTATATTCAGAATGTGATATAATACCAGTTGAAGTGAGATGTGCTCGTCTTCCAGGTGGTGTTGAGCAAGAACAGACAGAAGGAACCCGTCTTCAGGGAAGTAATAGATAAATACATTATTATTAGTCACCAAGCAACTAATTTAAAAACATTTGTATTGTTGAATGCTTTTGAATGAAATACCTAATACCACTAGATGGCGACATTTCACAGCTTCTCACTTGTTTCCAGAGTTAAATGTTAAATTCAAAGAAGAAATGTGGGCTAAAAGAAAACTGGTGTGTGTGATACACATTTTTATTTGATGATATCCTCAATAACAATAATGCATAAACTAATGTTTTGAAAACTCCACAGTAAATGTAAATAATCCTGACTTTCAGATTTCACTCTGCCATGTTCTCTGGCCGGTGGGCGCCGCGGTCCGGTTCAGTGAGTGGCCGACCTCTGAAGCATCTCTGGACCGCGTTGTTTCCACCGCTTCCCCAAAATCTCGGAGGTATTACTTCCCACGCTCCGTGGCTTCCACTGCAGGCCGAGCACAAACTGTCCAGAGTGCTAGCCGAACGCCGACATGGCCCACTGCTTGACGTCCGTGGGGCATTGTGGGTACTTCTGCAGGGCCTCCATGATCTGACTGTGGTCCAGCATGAGCCTCATGAGCTGGTACTCCTTCTGGGTTTTGGCCAGCGAGCTGTCGACCGGCCGGATGAACTCCAGCTGCTGCAGGTGCTCGAAGGCCTGAGGACGTGTAAACATACATACATTTATTTATTTATCCTTCTTTGTCAAGAGCTGGAAGGCCTGTGAAGCTCATTAAACATCACAGGACTCTTTAAACGCTTCATACGCACCTTCAAGATGACCGGCTGCTCAAATTTATACATGGAATTCGACTTCCTCTGCAGGAACTTCTTAAACTCTAAAAAACAGAAGAAAATCAACTTATGGGCTTAATACATTAAATTATTTCCTTTATTGATTCATTTAGTTGTCTCATTAGTACTTTCCTCTTTTGAAAATATTAATAAAATATATTTATTTTTATTATATATGTTTATTAATTTTCTCATTATTTTATTTATATATATACATATATATATATATATATATATATCTTTTTTCATTATATATATTTTTTTTATATATATATTATATATTTTTCAATTAAGGATTATATTATTTTGAAGTGCGTTCTCTTGCCGCGTGCCCAGTCGTGTTTGCGGGTCGTACCGTTGTGAACCATCTGCAGGTTGAAGGGCTGTCCTTCGTAGACATCGTTGAGGTGCTTCATGGCGATGACGAGGCACAGCTCCAAGATGGACAGACCTACGGAGAGAGAGAGAGAAGAGAACACTCTCACACACACACATACACAGGTGTGCCCCCGTTAGATGGAGGCCACAGGGGGGGGGGGGTGGCTACCGTGCAGCATGTTGGCCTTGGCGTCGGCGAAGCTCAGCCGGCTGGCCTCCAGCAGGTCTGCAGCTGTGATGGCGGGTTTGGCGGCGGACACCCGGCTCAGACACAGCATCTGGAGACGGAGAGCGAGACGAGGGTCAGGTGTGTCCGACGGCCAGGTGAGGGTCGGCCGGGGGAGGGGGGGGGTCGTACCAGCAGCATGTGCATTGAGCGGAAGTCCTTGCTGGAGTTGAAGTGTCTCCGTAACGCGTCCTCCGCCGACTTGTCCTCACACAGAGCCTGAGGACACACGGCTCCGCGGTGAAGCCCACGCCGACGAGCCCCTGAGCCAGAGACCGGCCCTTCTGACTCACCTCTACGCCGGCATTCCACTCCAGGGCGAACTCGCCGTCCGGGAAGTGGCCCGGCAGGCTGAGCTGGGTCCGGACCCGCAGCAGGTACTGGGCGAACGTGGGGTTGCTCAGCAGGTGGATCTGACGGTGGGAGAACCGGGACTTCACGCGCTTCTCCAGCAGCTCCAGGACGTCCTGAAAGAGAAGGCCGTTAGGTCGCCGGCGTTAACCGCGGCGTGGCGGCGGAGGCGGGGCTTACCAGCCGGCAGGTGAGGCCGACCACGGCGATGGGAGCCTGGGCGGACTGGGAGACATCCAGCAGGTTGTAGAGCAGCGTCTGGTTCTTGTGGTGGGCGAACAGGTCGAACTCGTCCAGAACGAACAGCGCCGGGCGGCTGCTGCTGCGGTCGCCTGGAGGCAGAACCAGAGGAGTGAGGCCCGAAGGAAAAGCACCGCTCTCAAAGTCCAGACCTCGAGGTTCTCACCTTTCTTCAGAGCCTCCAACAAGAAGGCCAGGTTCTCCGCAAAGCTGCCCTGAAAGGAAGCAGAGGGTTTAATATATCATGAATGTTAAACAGGTGTCATAGATGTGGTGGCCACTGGGTGGCCAGGACTTTAGAAAAAGTGAGAAAATGTGATTTAAAAAAACCTTTTTATTAAACCTTAAATGACTCCAATGAATGAGACAATAGTTTGATTAAAACAATAAGCATTTATGTTTTTTCAGTTGAGGTGCGTTCACCTGCATGAGAGCGTACGCCGGCTTTCTTTTAAAAGCAAATTAATTATTTAAAACTCAGCATGAATTCTGTAAATTTCAAACATTTCCATCACTTTTCCAAAAGTTTTTAGAGTTTATTTTTTGCTGTGAAATAACCGTTTTTAAAATTCCAGGACTTTTCCAGGTTTTTTAAAACCGTACGAAGCCCCGTCAAAATAAAATGTGGTAAAACTCACAAACACTTTGTCCCCGACGGCGTTCTCCAGGTGGAGCTGCCGCGTGATTTCCTTTAAGGCGATTCTGTCGTCCGTCTGCAGGAGACCTTCAAGTAAACAACAACAAATCACACAAAATGAATGTTTACAGAGTTAAATCCTGAATCAACGCCACGCCGATCCGGACTCGTACCATTGAGGTGGACCTGGAGCAGGTTTTTATGAGCCTCCTTCTCCTCCTGCAGGTCTCGCAGCACACACTTCAGCAGCTGCAGACACAGCCCGGGGTTCACACGCACTTCAACACACACTTCATCATCTTCTCCACCGCCATGTTTTATTTTATTTGCCCCGTCAGCTCTTTGGTGCACCTGAGCGGCTGCAGAGGCTCACCATGGTTTTTCCTGCTCCTCTGGGCCCCACGATGAGCACCGAGTTGCTCTCCCCGTGAACGGCGGTCCTCTTCAGCAGCTCCAGGAGGTGTCTGAAAGCACAGAGCAAAACTACAATACCCACAATGTCCCTGGAGTTGTGATTCCTACAGTTATAAGGGAAGTGTAAGGTGTATACGTGATTATTTTAAAGCATGTTGATTAAATAAACCTACTTGTGTTGAGCTTCCACTCCCTCCGGCCTGTCAGGGAGCTTCTGACGACAGAGACGCTCCCTCAACATCTCCTGAACCTTAAGACCCATGAACACACCACAGTGACAATTTGTCCCTGAACACACCACAGTGACACTTCACCTCTGAACACGTTAGAGGAGAGCGAGTCAAACCTGAGAGATGCATTCCCCGACTGGCAAACGGATACGTTCCATCTTCCTCTTACTCATGATGCTGTGACTTGAAACTGAAAAACATGGAGCAGCTGGGTCAAATACACAGTTTGTGTTTCTCAAAATGGGCTGCAGGGACTTTCTTGGATCCTTAATGACATCCCAAGAAAATTAACTCTACATTACTATATATTTTATAAAGAAGAACCACAATATATCGCCCTATTAACTTTCTCCTAACCAGAAACTACAACTTACAATTTTGTATTTTATATTGTACAAATTGCACTTATCTACTTATCTGTCAATTAAATGCACTACCATAAGAGATATATATATATATATATATATATATATATATATATATATATTTAATAGTTGCAATAACTATTTTAATACAATGTCTACTTTAATAACTACCTCTCAGGTGTTCACGTTAGTGTGAGTAAATTATTTAAATGCCGAATTATAAAGTAACTTGTGAATATTCAGAAGCGGCGGCAGACTATCTTTAGGTGTATTATTATTTGATGAAAAGCGAGTCCGTGTTTATAGTTCATAATCTTCAAAGGGAGTCTGGCAGCACTTTCCGCCACGCTGCTGTGGACTTCCGGGTCTCGTGAGCAGCGCGTTGCGTCTTCAGATAAATAAACTACTTTGACTATTTATTTACATCAACGTTATAACGTCCACGCGTCAGATAACAAACAGACATACCTGGTAAACAATCCTTTACCTCCGGCGAGCTCTCAATCTTCGCGGGAAAACCGCTCTGCCAGCTATGACGACTTCCGGCTTTGACGGATTCCCCGGCCCTGATTGGCTGAGGGTCATAATAGAATGGAATAAAATAGAAACGCACTGTCATCATTATAATACATCCAAAACTGTCATATGAAAGATATACATAGGTTACTGCTTTTAATATTAATATAAATAAATAGTAAAGCTGTTAAATAAAGTGTGTGTTAAGATGTTGACTGTAAATGAATTGAATAGAATAGAATAGAATTATACTTTATTAATCCCGAAGGGGAAATTTGAGGACAAAGTAGCACCAATAAACATTAAACTAAAACAATGATAAAATATACATATAAGAAAGAAGTGTGCAATCAAATATACATATAAGAAAGAGGTGTGCAATAAAATATACATAAAAGAAAGAAGTGTGCAAACATATGTAAAGAGAAAGTGTCACAATTAAATAAAATGTGCAACATGCAAAGTGAAGGTGTGTTATTGCACTAGTTTCTGGCAGGAGGTGGTGCTTTGTTATAAAGCCTCATGGCCGTAGGCAGGAATGTTCTCCTGTAGCGTTCCTTATTGCAGCGGAGCGAGAGGAAGCGTTTGGAGAACGTGGTCCTCTGTCCCTGGAGCAGGTGGTGGAGAGGGTGGTCCGGGTTGTCCAATATGGACAAAAGTTTCTTCAAAGTCCTCCTCTCCACCACCTGCTCCAGGTGCTCCAGCTTGCAGCCGGTGATGGAGCCAGCCCTCCTAATCAGTCTGTTCAGACGGCTGGCGTCACCGGCCCCGATGCTGCTCCCCCAGCAGACGATGGCGAAGTGCAGCACACTGGCTACAACCGACTGGTAGAAGATCTCCAACATCTTGCTGCACACGTTGAAGGATCGGAGCTTCCTCAGGAAAAAGAGTCGACTCATCCCCTTCTTGTACACAGCGTTGATGTTGGCCTTCCAGTTCAGTCGGCTGTCGAGTCCACCACCATCTCTTTGGTCTTGGACACGTTCAGCCGCAGGTGATTCTCATCGGACCACCTCACAAAGTCACTCACCACCGCCGTGTACAGGGTGAAGAGGAAGGGAGACAGAACAGTTCCCTGTGGGGCTCCAACATCACTGACCACCGTGTCAGACAGCACACGGCCCATTCGGACAAACTGTGGTTGAACAATATATTTATATAAGTTTTAATGTTTAAATAAACTGAAATAACTTGATCCAAGGTTTGCTTTAAGTCATTTTCCTGAGCTTTCACCCCACAGCCTTCAATAGAAGTTGGTATTTGACATTTTAAAGGTGAATAATACAATTTTAAATGTCTTTTAATTATTGTATCTTTAAGCATTTCAGCATGTTCAATAGCACACATGCTTATAGTTCAAATGCTACACGAGACTCTTTTAATGTTGAATTGCAGTCGATATATACAACCTTTCATTCATTTTTAATTCATGCACCAGTCGGGGTTCAAGAAATGTAACTATTGGAACACATTTGTGTACTTCTGATGATATTTTGAGTTAAAATGAAGCTTATAGGTATTTTATAAAAGATGACACAGATAGCCTCGACATGTGAATTTAAATGTAATGTAAAAAGTGAACCGTTTCCTGTGGGTTTTGGTTGACTGGTAATAATAAAAAGCCCAATAAACCACCAGATATCTCACAAATGGTCTCCGCTCACATTGAGCCTGTCACATTATTCTAAAGTACGACTCTCTGCTCACATATTCAGCCCTGTGTTTGCCCTTAAAAATACATGAAGTGGTCCTTTTTACAGCAGCCACACACTGAATTAATTTAACGTCTCCTCAGGTTTGACCTTCAGACACAATTCAAGCGCTTGCACCCTGAGCTGCATCTCCTTTTCACTTCTGAAGACTGAACTTCTCCCTTTCTGAGCTGCTGTGACCTTTATTTATTTGGGGAAGTTATTTTTTTGGGCATCTGTTTTTGCTTCAGAGCCAAATGTTTCATGTTGTCAAACACTTCAAAAGACCATGCTGCAACGTGCCTTACTGGTCGTTTCTTACTGTTATCTTTTATTCAATAATTCTACCAGCTGCCAAATTATCAAACAATGTATTTATTAATATGAATGTAATGTCAGTATTCATTTGAAATGTCCTTCTTCACTGATTCTTTACAATCTGCCAGAAATAATATTCAGGTGTACAACATGTAAAGTAATGTAACAACATAATATCTAACTTTTCAGCATCGATCATTACATAGTTATATAATATTTTAGTTATTGTGGATTATTTACTGTTATTTTATTACTGTTTTGTATACTGTTTTTTTTGTTGCTTATTTATAATACTTGTTGATAAAGGATTATCTCATCTTAATTATTTGTCTATCAACGCAATATTAGTGGATCCGCTTATTATAAGAAGGGCGCAACCTGACAATAAAAGTCAGACTATGGTCAAATAAAGTTAAACAACATGATTTGTTCTTTAATGTTGCCCCTGGAGGGCCTCAGAACCATGACTGAACACTGTAAGTCATCCCGCCCACACATCCAGTTGTTCCTCATTAATGTCATAATGTTATTCCCTATTTCTTTCTTCTTCTTTTTTGTGTGCATAGAGAGCTCGTGCATCTGTGCTCTGGGGGTCTAACGTGCATCACCTCTCCCATCTGCTGGGTGATCCCGCCGCGCATGCGCAGTGCGGCTCTCCATCATTTCCAATATCCCAGTGTAGGAGAGCCAGCAGAGGCAGAGGGCTAATGGTAGGCTTCTTATTCTTATTCCTTCTAAAGGTCGGAAACGAGCCGCAGCTCCCGTGCATTTGCCGTGATGTCCGGGTAAGAAATTGACTGTTTACGGTTTTATTTTGACGCAGACAGATACGTTAGAACGTCTCTTCTTCTTCTCCTTCTCCTTCTTCTTCTGCTGCTGCTTCTTCTTCTTCTTCGCTCTCTCTCTCCCTGCAAACGCAACGGGTTAGCACGGCTGTTAGCTTCGCGCGCTAAGCTAACCGAAGCTAACCTGTGCTAACTCGGCCCGTGCCCTGGCCTTGCCCCGGCTCGGAACATAAAAACGCGGGCCCGGCTGCTTTTATAAAACATTTTTTTTTTTTTTTTACTTTTACACATTTTAAATTTGGCCTGGGGTGCGCGCGACGCCGCTTCCGAACACGCCAGTTAGCCGGGGAACCGTTATTCGCTCGCGCTCCGTAATTCGTTTTCCCGTACAACAAGCTAGCTGTGCTAACCAACGGCTGGACAGCTGACGGTTGGTCACCCCGGTTTCAAACCGCTGTAACGAATCCACAACCCCCCCCAAAAATAAAAGCGTTAACACGGTCACTTTCCAACGCGTAGGCCCGCAGGCGCGTGACGTAGCAGGCAACGTTTAACGGCCAGTAACGGTTAATAAAGCGACGGATGGTCTCAAGTCTAGCCGACGGTCGTCGAGCTAATTGGCTGTTAGCTCAGGGTTTGGGCAACTGTGGTTGCTTTGGTAATATACACAAGCGTTTGTCATGTTCTTCCTCAACTCCAAGGGGGGGTTGCAGCTAGTTTTAAGGTTTAATCTAGCTGAGAACCATGGAGAGGAGGACATGCAGGGTTACACTCCACAAACACTGCATGCTTGGTGCAGGTAACTTGCATTGCTACCTGTCCCCTGCTCTTGCTTTATTTCACAACATATGACACTAAATGTATTTTATTAGATGTCTGGTGAAGCGGATAGGTATAAATGCTCCATGAATTCATGCTTATAGGTGGTCCGGGACATCTGGTATGAAAACCTACCCCCCTGTCAACCTTATAATGGTAGTATGCTACATGATAAACCTTCCAAACAATGTCTTAAAATGATTAATAATACCTGCTGCAATTATAATGTTCTATCCTGATCTGGTCTAACAGATAAATGGGATGAATTCTAGTTGTTATCCGTAACAAAACACCGTCTTTATCTGTATAATGTACATAGTTTTTCAAATAATCCAGACCGTAATAAATCACAATATAACAGGACGGCTGCTCAGCAGATTCAGGGTCAACATATTTCTTGGGACGTCTTTTTAAGATTGCACTAAACTGAGATTATGCTCCCATGATTTTACAGGTGTGAAAAAGGCTTCCCTCTCACTGTTATTGTTTCTAAATAGCTTTATTTATTTGGCAGCCTAGGTGTTACTACAGTCCTGCCATCCAAATGCTGCGAAAGTTTCGTGAGGTTCTTCTACAGTCATCGTTTAAATGAGTTTACCAGCCTCTTGTAGATGAAACGTTTGTTTTGGTGTCGCGTCGGTATGAGTTCGAGACGTTCAATTAGACGTTCGGAGAGACCTTTTGTGACTGGCAAATTAAATTCCAGGCCTCAAGCTCCCTTGATCGCGACAATAAATATATAGGATGCATTTATTTCTCTGTAAATAACACGCTAAAAACAACTTTAATGCAACCGGGACGCGAGAGAAAGAAGGCTGCCTCCTGACCGTGTAATGAGATGCACACGAGCCACTTTGTCTGATCATATTCTTCAACATTTGGACATTGAGAGAGAACATTTTAATTTACTTAAGCTGCCATCCTTAATGGACTGCAAATTCAGTTACTCAGGAGGCTTTGGCTGCAGTTCCACTTGTCATTTTGATGCCATTTCTTATTTCAAACATTTCTCAGACTGCATTGCTGCAAGTCTCCAGTGGCTGTATATTTATGTCTTTTTTTTCTGCATTCATCTTTTTGGTAGCCAAAACTTTCCTCAAAACATGTTCCCAATAATATTGCGTCTTTTACGACTGCGTTCTACCTTCCCAGGTGCCACATCATGTTTGATACTCGCAGACATCGGTGACTCTGCAGCGATGTTGGGCTGCGTGTCTCCATCCTCGTCCTCAAACTTCTAAACTTAATTACGAAGCCGTAGTTTAAATGTACTGTTCCTGCACTTTGTCGGTTGAAAAGCTGTGAAAAGTGTTTAGTACCATGCAGAGTACATTACACAGGTAAAGACCGTCAATTAATGAAGCTTCAGATATTGCAGGCTCCATTGCAACTGGTCATCGTGAAAACTATTTTGCATTCACCAGTTTTTACACAATTTGCATGACATTTCATGTCTTGTATCCAGATTACATTTGGGCAGGTATGTACGTAGGCTCCATCGGGGCTACGTCGGACACACACACACACAATCTCAAATTAATATGTGACCGCCACACCAAATTTCCACCTCCTAAAGGGACATTTTTTTTTTTATCCACCTATAGTAAAAGGTTGCAGATTAGTAGGTAGCGTATGTATTTTGGACATGGTAGTTCTTGCGATTCAGGAAATGGTGAGAGCTGAGATTTAATTTAGTGCTTTCGCATTAGCAAGGTGACAGATTTAAACGGTGTTGCTTTCCAAAGGTTCAGATGAAAACGTCTGGCTGTGTCATTTGTAATCAGAATGTCTGGTTTGAATCCGTCCGGCTATAATTCGAGTTTCGAGCAAACAAAAAAAGACTAAATACCAAACGAAAACCTGGGAAATGGAAATCAAACGTGTCCTCAAGCAGCAACTCTGCACTCGGCACTTGTTGAAAAAGAAATAATGAGTTTCTTCCTCCAATATGAGCACAAGACTATAAACGCTGCTCTGCCTGTGACCGTAAACACGGAGCGGAGGAGGTCGCGGCGCTGCGGCGGCCTCTGATAGGACGCTACGCAGCTCTGCCGGGATGAGGAGGCGCTGCGTCTTTCCAGACGAGCGGCACACGTCGAGCTGCTGCCTCCTTCCCACCGTGACCACGGCAGCACCGCCCTCCTCACCCCTCGCTCCTCCTCTGTGGTGTCGCCGGGTTCAGTTATGAGTCAGCAGCACCGGCGGCTGAGAGCAGGCTTTGCACCGAGCGCCATCACCGGCGCGCAGTTAAGCCTCATTAAGAGGAGTCAGAGAGAGGCAATGATGCTCTAAAAAACACATTATTTATTTATTTTTGTTCTATAGCCACTTTCATTTTTTTACGGACACAACTTTAACGTCTACGTTGTTTATTAGCCTCATTTTGAACCTGCGATACTTTACAATGAGATGGAGAAGATTTCATTGGTGTCTGCGGAGATAACCTGAGCTCATCTTAACGGCCTGCTCGCCGTCTTTTAGTTTTATTTTAAAATCTTCTACTGTGGGAGCATCAAACAGGGATTCCCAAGCAGCTTTCAGACTGACATCAGTCCACATTGTAGAGCGCATACCTTCACATGATATCACAACATCGGGCATTGAATTATGAACATTTTGGCATTGGTTGCCAATTGGATAGAAATTGATTGGATAGAAATATGGTACAAAGAAGATGTTGACCTTTTCATGACCTTGACCTTTGACCCAATCAATCTCAAAATCTAATCAAATGCTCCCCGGATAATAACCATGCATCCCACCTAATATCATGAGATTCGGTTTAATACTTTTTAAGTTATGCGAGTAACACGCATACAAATAAATACACGGCGATCAAAACATAACCTTCCTCATTTTCAATGCGACGGTAATGATGAACTTGCGTATGGACGGACATTAATTGTTGTGCGTTCCTCTTCTCGCAGGAACCATGGGAACACCACGACCCACTTGCGTTTGGGAGCCGATATGTTGAACACGCTCCGCTGAGGCAGCGTATCCTGGGCGGCAGAAAGCAAACGCTGAAAGAATAACAGAAGACTTCCCGCGACGGCGCCCCCGGTCCCCACGCTGCCGGATGGCCCCGAAAGACGAGCCGCAGTAATGGAAGTCAAAGCACCGTTGAGCTCCACGGAGCAGCTGACAGGGTAGGTCGGCTCTGCCGTGAGCTCGCCTCACCCTACCCGCCCGTCGGCTCCACCGAGAGCTCTACGTCGAGAACTCGACCCGCGACCTCCCCGCCGCCGCCTCCTCCGCCGCGCCTCTGGAAGACGAGCATGACGAGCGCCGCGAAGACGCCGGTCGACGTCTGATATCCGTTCCTCTGAGGCGTCGAGCGTAAAAGCAGCGGAGCGATGAACGGCGGAAAGGACTATGAGGCGGGAGGCGAGAGGCAGGCCTACTACCCCGTCCAGGTCCCCATCGGCTGGCAGCGCAAGCCGGAGCACCGCGGCGGGGTCGTATACATCAGGTAAGAGATAAACATCAACAAACGAGAACGGGCACTCGGTAGAGCGCATACCTTCGCCACATGTTGGCATTAGTTCCATGCCAATTGGCGCTATGGTAAAAAGAAGATTTTGACCTTTTCATGACCTTGACCTTTGACCCGATTAATCCCAAAATCTAACCAAATTGGTCCCCGGATAATAACCAATCATCCCACGAAATGTCATGCGATTCGGTTTAACACTTTTTGACTTGTGCGTATAACACGCATACAAATAAATAAATACACGGCGATCAAAACATAACCTTCCTCATTGTCACTGCGAAGGTAACGAGGTGTCTTGGTGTGTGGTTATTCCCACGTATATCCTCAGCGTATTTGGCATCTAATAGCTGTAAAAAATCCCTCGACTCAAATGAATTGCAGCCCATATTTTTGCAAATTCTGTTCAATTTTGACGGCGACGAGCAAATTCCCCGCCGCCGCCTTCAAGGAACCAGTCAATCGCTCATGAAGATCCACTTTGCCTCACGGTCTGGATCCTCACCAGTGATCGTGTTCTGCAGACTGGAAGTCGGTGTCTTCCGCGGCACATGAGCCGCCGGCCGTGTTCACCGGCCACAATGAGCTGAAGCAGTTGGCTGGTGTCGGGTTTATTCTGGGTGTTGGAAAGAATCCTGTGTACTTCTGTGACCGTGGCCTGATACTGTCACCACACACTCGCTCATGTGCTTTTACGTTCAAAGTGTGCGTTTGCTTCTCTGTGGACCCTCCCAGTAGATGTGTTCACAGCAGCTGAGGATTTAGTCTGTTTTTGGTCAACTTCTCAGCGTTTGTGTTTGATGCGATCGACCGACAGCACTCACTGCGCTTCTTTCATTTGAAGTTTTATAACCACAAAACATCCCATTTCCCCATTTGCACGTATCGGGTAGTGCTAGGCCGATATATCGAAAATGAGCTTTTTTATTCAACATAATAATAAAAATAATAATAAGAATAATACAAATAATTAAAATAATACAAATAAATTATTATAATAATACATTTACTTTTTAAGGCGCCTTTCAAGGCACTCAAGGTCGCCGTACAACACATTTTAAAACGGTTCAAAGGATAAACACAATTATAAAAGCAGAACCGTCTGCAGCAGAGCGACCAGGAGGGGAACACATCAGGCAGAGGCCGGCCTGAAAGGTGAGTTTTGAGGTGGGTTTTGAATACTAAGATTGAGTCAATGTTTCTGGTGTCTTGACCCATGGTGGTTGACACGTTCACTGTCCAATGACTCCAGTGAATAAGTGTTTTGGGTTCACGTGGATGGAAGAAGTCCTCTGTGTGGGAGGGTTCACGGTTTGATTTGCTGGTTGCTGTTCGACCTGCAGGAGCTGCTCCACGCCTCAGTGCAGCTGTTCACTGGGCCGCGCTGTCTTTTCATCTTCTGAGGCACGAATAACATTGTGCTTGTAATGTTTCCGCATATAACATGTTAAATTCCAAAAGACCGTTGGTCTACACGTAATAAATGATATTCTAAAATCTTATTTCATCGATGCAACATTGGGTGTGAGCGATGGCGTCCGACCAGCTGCCGTCTGTCCTCACATCTAACGCGGTTGTTGTTCTCTGTGTGCAGTCCCAGTGGCTCGGTGCTGTCCAGCTTGGAGCAGGTGAAAATCTACCTGCTGACAGATGGAACCTGCAAATGCGGCCTGGAGTGCCCTCTCATCCTCCACAAGGTAATGCTTTTCTCCCGATTCATTTAAAACACGACAATCACAACGGGATTTTATAGCTTTATATCCTATTTAAAAGGCTAAAATAAAGGCCTCTGGCATCTTAAATGTTGTCAATCCAACATAAAGTTGCGTTGCTGATCACTAACGTCGCTCCTGGCCATCGTTTTATAAGCGCCTTTACTCATCAGCTGTTCTCTGCACAGCAGAACGAGTAGAGAGCCACGTAGATGACGTCTAACAGAAGTTTGATTTAGTTTCTGGGCCTCGTGTCTGTTTGGAGACTCAGATTGTAGTGAGACGTGTACGATATATGTTTAGTTCTCTTGGTGCATTTCCTTATCTGTACTGTGGGAGAAGTCGAAGGCCGTTGCATGTTGACTTGTGCAGGGGTTTTAACCAGATTGTTCACACATTTCAGGTTTCTTAAAGTTTGTCTTCGCGTGGCTCTGGTCGGTTTGGATTAACGTCGGTTTCAGTTCATTCCCACCGTGGTCTGTTTTCAAGGCGGAAAGGAGTATAAAAATGTCCAGGGCTTCCAAACCAGCGCTGCAGCATAATCCATTCCTGCTCCTCCATTCCAAATGCGCAGCATGTATGAAATATATTCCAGCTGACCAGACGGGGAGCTCCGTGCTGCAGGGGTCGGGCGTCGGGAGGCGCTCGCTGTGTCACATTACACGGGATTAGCCAAACGATTATCCTCCAGGAAGCTCATTTTGTACCCAACGCCACGTCTGTTGGATCGGGCCGTTGTGGCTGTTGTCTCGTCTGTGCAAATATCGGCTGCTCTGCGCTATCATTCATGTTTTAATATAGCAGAGAATAACCCCCTGGATCCAAAACATGTTTCATCTTGAATTCTCTTCTGTCAACGGAAAGAAGAAGAAACACAAAAATGTAGATTCTCTTCGATTCTTGACCATCGCTAAATGTGAATTACCTCTGATTATTCAAATTCTGCTGTGACAAAAACAGGTAAACCTCTAATATGTTCTACCGCTGCCTCCTTCGGGTCGTTTAGTCGTGTCACAGAGTGACTTTTGATTTTTAAAGGGTTAGTTTGGACTCACCAAAGCCAGACAATAACACGGTACTACCATCTCTCTTTGGCTTTAATCCAACTATATCCATCTGTCTGCATGGATTTTGAAGATCTATACAAAATTGGAGAGTAATCACTTTAACCTTCCCCGGTTTTTCTTGTTTCTTGCTTCTCCTTCCTCTCCCAAGTACAAATCCCATTAAAAAATATCCACAAGACTTCTAATGTAAAGGATTCCCCCTCATCTCATTATACATGCGATGTTTCATTATGTTCCCCCTCAACAATGAGACCTAAAGTCAAGACGAGCGTGACCGTAGTGGGTTTCTGTGAACTGCTATCTGTTTAACCACCCATCCTTTCCCCCAGGTGTTTAACTTCGACCCCGGGGCCGCCGTGAAGCAGAGGACGGCGGAGGACGTGAGGGCCGACGACGACGTCACCAAACTCTGCATCCACAAGAGGAAGCTGCTGGCGGTGGCCACGCTGCACAGGAGCATGGGGGCGCACCCGAGGGGAGGTACGAGTCAATCCAGGCGCTGAACTTGAACATCTATGTTTTCCTGTTTGGAGATAATAACGATCACTTTCCTGCCCTGCCGTTCTCCGAGGTGCTGGATGTAACATGTGCTTTGTTTGGCCTCAAGGTGCATCGTCGGTGGTCGTTGCGCATTCCACGCCTCAACGAGCAATAAGGACTAAACTCCACGACGGCCCAGACTGCAAGAATCCTTTCAAGATGATGATGGCAGCTGGACACCACCAGCAGCAGCAGCAGCAGCAGAGGTTGTATGCAGCCCAGGAGATGGGTGGAGCCCAGCAGCTTGACCTCTACACGGGATACCCCAGGACGCATCGGCTGAGCAGCGGGGAGCCAGGACCCAAATCCCCTTACCGGGTCGGGTACGGAGGCATGCTGAGCCCGCCTCCTGCTAAGCTGTATGGAGATGGCTCCCAGTCTCCCGGGGCAGACACTCTGGGCAGCCCGGATTGCTTTCCAAGGACCAATCCTTGTGGCTTTGCAGGAGCCGGTAGTCCCGGCTCCGCCTCCATCCACGGAAACACTAGGACGCCTCTTTCCCCACACGGCTTGATGCTCCACGGCTCCCCCGCGGGCCAGCCGTCTTGCGCCATGACGGGGAGGACTAGCACGCCCCTCTCCCCGACGGCCACTGCCAAAAGCCCCGTCATGAACATGCCTCGGGGGAGCTTCCCCCCTGGCATGGATATGTCTCGCGCAGCATTTCACCATAAAGCACAGCCTCCTGTGCATCCCGTACCGCCTCCTCCATCCATACCAACATCCTGCGCCCTTCAGAAAAGGCAGTTGACCTATGAAAAAGATCCCTTAGGCATCCTGGACCCCATCCCCAGCAAGCTGGTCAGCCAGCCCCCCTCCAACGGCCCAAACCCCTCCAACTTCCAGCCCAATATCCACTCTCAGGTACAGATGATGAATGTAAACATACCCCCTCCTGTCATCGTTCCCTTGCCAAGCAACTTACCGTTGCCCACGGTGAAGCCCGGGCCCGTGGGGCACGGCGGCCATGTGCAAAGGACTCCACAAGGTGGACCGGCCTCCTCCATGTCCCCCTCCCCCGTCACCTCGCCCGTCCACATGGCGGGGCCTCTGCTCGGCAGAATTGAGGCCTCTCCGCATCGTTCGCGGTCGTCCTCCACCTCCTCTGACCACGGGAACTTTGCAATGCCCTCGGGGCACCAGGCCCCCTGTGGGAACATGAAGGTTCCTCCTCGCTCTCCCAGGTCCGCTATCGGGTCTCCTCGGCCTTCCATGCCGTCTAGCCCCTCCACCAACAAAACTGACCCGCAACACCAATACAAAGACTCCCAGATGCTGCCCGGCATGGGAAACTCGATTGGCGCCCAGCAGCACAACCCCTTGTACTCGCCCACCTCTTCCTCCTCGTCCTCTTCTTCTCTGGCAACCCCCTGCGCTTCCCAGAAGGGCCACCCAGGACTCCTGGGGATGCCCCTCAACCAGATGCTCAACCAACAGAATGCCGCTTCCTTCCCGGCCAGCAGTCTCTTGTCGGCCGCAGCCAAAGCACAGCTAGCAAATCAAAACAAACTCAGCCCTGCTGGCATGGGTGTGGGTGGTGGTGTTGGTGGAGGTACTGGAGGAGGCGGCGGCCCCCCCGGCCCTATGAGCGGCCCTCGAGGCATGGAGGGCCACAGCACTTTAAACTCGATGCTCCCGCCGAGCGCCCCCATGCTGCTCAACACTCCGGAGGGCCAGAGCGGCCGGGCGGCGCTGCGGGACAAGCTGATGGCGCAGCAGAGGGACCCCATGCGCAAGCGCAAGCTGCCGTCGGGCGGCGCCGCCGTCACCCACGACAACGGCAACAACATGGTCTACGGCATGCTGAACAAACGCGGCATGGGGGGAGCCCACATCGCGGGGCCCAGCGCCACCGAGCAGCTCCGGAAAGTGGGCCGACTCGGAAGCCTCACCCCGAACACCTCCATGGCCCAGCTGCTCCAGTCCATGAGCTGCCAGAGCGCCCACAGCCACCGCCCGGGCCCCAGCCCCGGCCCGGGGCCCACGGGATCCGCTCCGCTGCACTACGGCGACGGTATGGTCCCCGCCGGGCCGCAGCAGAACCTCCTGGCTCAGCAGCGGCTTCGGGGTCCGGGGGACGCCATGCAGCACTGCCAGAACACGGACGCCTCCGGGGGCCACCTGGGCGCCCGGCCCGGCCAGTTCCCTGACATCATCGCCCAGATGCAGGCCTCTTCCATGAGCGCCTGTGGGCCGATGGGGCCGGGAGGTGGACCCCTGGGCCCCGACGGCGTGCCGCTGGGACGCCCCCACGCCAACCCCCCGCCGCTGTCCCACCCCGGCCCCCACCCCTCCCAGCAGAACCTCCTCCACAGTATGGGGCGGACCAACATGGCGGTGATGTCCCATGGAGGTGGAGACGGAGGCTGTCCACAGGCCGCCTCGGACTCAGGTGAGACTTGTTATCATTCCCCTGTCTGTAAGTCTTTACCCACAATGCATTGCTGCTACATATTTCATTTGTCTCTTTTCTAAACAGGACAGTTTTCTGACATTTGCATTACATTGATAACATATTTGCTATTGCTCCAAATTAATTTCTCACTGAATTGACACTCAAAGAAATCATTTGCATAATCTCACTACTTTTCCTAAAACTAATAGTCTGGTGACGTCAGAGTCCAGAGCGACCGCCCTCTGGCTGCTGTCCTGCATGTCCGCCGCTCCTCCTCGTGATAAGCTTGCGGTAGACGTGGTTTCTTTGGTTATGGGGGAACAGAAACCAAAGGATAGGCGTTAGGCCCCGAGCCCAGAGCGTCGGCTGCTCCAGTATCTCCGAGCTAATGAGCGGGCCCCCTCATCTTTTGGGAGCCGGGCTAATTGTCAGTCAGCCAGTGTTTCTCTTTGTTTTATTTGTATGCTAGCATCAGTCAATGGTGTAAGAAGATGGAAATGGGATCTGGATCACGCTTTTAAGGGAAGCGGCCCTGATAGGGCTCTCGAAAAAAAGAGCTTTTCGCAGCTAGCCGGTCGCTATAGTAACGATAGACCCTGAATAGGGACCGGAGTGAAGCCTTTGATGAGGGTTTAGGCCTGTGTGTGTGTTCGAATGATTGTGTGTGCATGCCTGTGACTGTGTGTGTATGTGTTGGTTGAAAGAGCTGAAAAGACCTAGATCTTTTTTTCTTTCTGTCTCTTTCTCCGCTCCCCGCCGGCTGTGGGACTCGACGATGAGTTTATGTATTCACGGTGCGTCCCTGTGTCCTGATACCGGCCGGGTTTGTTGCAGGCCGCCCAGTCTCATCACCAGGTGTCAGGTCCACTGAGTTCAGGTGGTCTCGTGGAGGTCAGCAGGTTGAGCGTGACGAGATGCTGATCATCAGTTCTTGGGTTTGCGGTGTTATTCAAAACAACAAGAAATGTGCATCCTGTCATGTCCTGACCGTAGAGCGGGACCCTGTCCTCTGAATATTACTCTGCACTGCCACTCGTCGGATTAAACCCAATTAAAGTCAAACTAGACCGCTATACAGAACTTCACCACTAGAGGCCCACGAGTCAGCAGCTGCTGCTGAGAGTTCACTGGGCCCCTTTCAGACGGTTTGCCCGCCTGTGAGACGTTAGTGGCTCTATTCCATCTGTTTATGGACAAACAACAATATACTTTGTCACTTTGCTTCTCTCTACTAAGCGATGCACACTTGATTAAACGCCGTGGGGCCGGCTGCTTGTGCTGGCTACCTTTTAACTGGCCAAAATGAGCCTCAATGGCTAACAACGTTTTGCATAAAATCAAACCGGTTTAAGCTTAAAGCGGGAAAACTCTTTCCTCTAGCGGGCCAGAATTCATCAGTGTGTTTGTTTTTTATAATGGAAAAATAAATCAATGATGGTGTCACAGATCCAGTGAAACGCCTCAAAGCCTCAAAGCGGTCCCTCCCCTGTCCGGCCCATAAGCTCTCAGGCTCTCGGGATAAAAGAATATTTTGTCACCAAATAGCAGATTTAATGAAGTAGCCGATCGTTGATTCCCCCTCACTCGAGGCTAATCTGGATGTCATGTTTGGGGTCTTAAGAGCATGGAAAGCTTTTTGAAAGTGGCTTTTTAGCAGTAGCCTCTAGCCATCTGTTTCCAGACGCCCCCATCAACAAATACTCCAAAGTTCATTGTGACCCCCCCCCAGGCCTCCTGCCGCCCAGCTGACCCCCACCCCATCCCCCAGAGGAGTACAATCCCACCGCCCACGACACAACTCCCCCAACAAGCTTCCTGGCGGTGGACAGCGCCACCAATCATCACCCGGTTCCCATGGCAACATCCCCCGGCAACAGCCGTCACTATATCATAGCGGTAGCGGAGGATGTGGGGACTTAAAAAAAATGAAGAAGAAGGGGGGAGGGGGCTGGCTGAGTCGTGGCTCTCGAGAAAGGGGAGAGGGGAAAAAATGGAGAGCGCGCACACACACTCTCACACACACTCTCACACACACACACACGCAGCTGCCCTTCAGCATCGTAGCAGCAGCTGCTGCAGCCGCCGCTCGTCCGCAGCGCGGCGGCGGGCCTGGGAGACGGTGAGCACGGCGCCTTTGTCTGCGCCGCGCTGCTGCTGGGCTTCAGTCATCTGTGGCCTTCATAGAGCTTGTTCCCTTTGTCCTTGAACGCATCGCGAACTATACTTGGACGACCGTGCGGCGCGTCCATCTGTCAGAGCAACAGATTGTAAATGTGCAACTTTTTAAAATGTTATTCTAAAAGTTTTAGTTTTTTAGTTTTTCCTGCATATTGAATGTTTTAGTCCATCCGGTGGTTTCCTGCAGCCGGAATGCAGACGCGTGTTTAACGCTCATCGTCTGCCCCGTCTGCTCGACCTTGGTTTGACGCCGTCCCGATGGATTTGCAGGTCACCCGTCGTCCCTCGGCTGCGGTCTGGGCGTCCTGCAGCCGCACGGCAACGGCGGCGCGGGTCCGATGTACCAGCAGCAGCTCCACCAGGGCATGCAGCAGCAGGCCTACCAGGCGCAGCAGCACTTCTCCGTCAACCCGCCCTACGCGGACCGGAGCGGCGGCGGCGGCGGCTCCATGGCGTGCCTCTACCAGAGCTACCAGGTGAGGGCGAGGCGCGCTTTAACGTCCGGAGCGTCTCGCGCCCGCCGAGAATAAACCGCTTACCGTCCGTCCGCAGCCGGGGATGTCGTCTCACCCGCAGTTCAGGGAGGAGCAGCGGCCGCGAGCGGCAGACGCCAGCGGGACAGGGGCGGAGGCCCGGAGTCCGTGGACGCCATCTACAGAGCCGTGGTGGACGCCGCCAGCAAGGGCGTGCACGTAACCATAACGACCACCGTGAGCGGGACCACGCAGGCCGGCCCGGCGCCCGCCCTCAGCTCCATGAGTGCCTTCACCGCTTCCATAGGGGAGCCGCTCCTTCACCGGCACCAGGACGGGGAGGGGCCGCCGCCGCAGGCCAGGCCGAGGCAGGCGGCGCCGGGGGGGCGGGGCCACAAGAACGCGGATCTCGGGAAGAGGACTCCGGACGGCCTCGAGGCCAACGACTACTTCCGCTCTCCCGGCCGCGGGACGCCCCGGGGCCAGTGGGACGGCGAGGCGCAGCACGGCGGGGCCGGCGCTCTGGCGGCGCCTGGGGGAGGAGTTCCTGGAGTGCTCCACCCAGATGAGGAGCAGCCCCTGCATGGAGCGCCCGGCCCCCACGCCGCCCCGCCCCGCCGAGGGCCCCGGCGACCACGACAAGGCCTTCCTCGACGACGGCTACCGCTTCAGCAGCTGCCACCGGACCGCCGGTTACAAGGAGCGCCCGGAGCCGGCGGCGGAGCGCTGCGGCCTCATCAACGGCGCCGCGCAGCACTACAACCCGCGGGGTTACGGGGAGGTGCTGGGCCCGCCGCGGCAGGAGCTGACGGGGGACGACCAGTCGCCCGGCTCCTCCACCAGCCTGGAGGGGCCGCTGGCCACGGCCAAGGACTACGGCCACTACAACGGCCACTTCAACGGCATGGCGCCCAGCCCCTCGGACACCAAGAGCCTCAGCAGCGAGGAGGACCTGCGGCAGCCGGACTCGCCCTCCTCCGACCTGCTGCACTACCGCTCCAGGAGCTTCAACATGGGAGAGCTGGTCTGGGGTCAGCTAAAGGGCTTCCCACCGTGGCCCGCCAAGCTGGCCGGGGAGGAGCCGCTGCACGGCGCCGCTCTGCAGCTGCGGGAGCAGAGCAAGGTGAGACCGCCGGGCGCCAGCGCGCCGTTTGAAGGGGCTTGGGTTGCCGTACATTATTTTCCATTGTAAGATCAGAAGGTGCAAACCCTGTGATGACCTCACCGGCCAACGCTGACCGCCAATGAACTGGAACACACCACCACATTGTTTTCTCGCTCCAGGTGGAGCCCGAGAAGCTGAAGACGCTGACTCACGACCTGGAGGCTCTGGACCGAGCCGCCAAGAGAGGCCTGAAGTAAGTGAGCCGCCCAGGGAAGAATAACGCTTCTGTGTTCTGAAGATGGAGAAAGTTACAAACTTGGATCTGAGTGAAACGTTAACGTGGCTTCTGACCTTAAAGAAAGTAAAACACCTGTAAAAGATGAGCAGTAAAAACACAACAAGACAAAAGAGATGTGGAATCTGTAATGAACCAGATGCCCGTTTAGACAGGAATGTTTTGTTAAAGATTATATTCATGCTTTTTGTTTTTGAAGTCACTGAGCTGTGATTGGTCGTCGCTGCTCGGGCGAACGGGTTCAGCCAATGAGGCGCCACGCGGTTCATTTGTTGGTGTTTGTGGGCGTCAACCCGTAAATAATGTAAATAATGTAAAATGTGGCTGCTCCACAGACCGGGTAAACTGAATAACCACCTGGAAGCTGCTATCCACGAGGCCATGAGCGAGCTGGATAAGATGTCGGGCACCGTGAGTCTTTGCTCCTCCTCCTCCTCCTCCTCCTCCTCCTCCTCCTCCTCCTCCTCCTCCCTTCCAGCGTAACGTTTGTGTCCGCCTCCAGATCCCGTCGAGGGAGCGCCAGGGGAAGCTGCCCAAGCCCAAGAGGAGGAAGATCTCCAGATAACATCGGGGGCGTCCTCGCGGCCTCCGGAGACTTCAGGTGCTACACGCGGACTTCCCTAGGCTCCGCCTCCCCGACCGCGGGAGGAGCGAAGCTGAAGAAATGGAGAGAAACTTTGGTTGCGATTTGTCTACTGCTCACTGAATTAACTATTTTTTTCTAGAATAAGATAGTAAAGCAAAAAAAAGCTACAAGCATTACCTTACATATTTAAGAAAAATAGACAGTCCAAATATTTCTGATACATTTTCAATATGTATATAGATAATCCTGAAATTTCATGCTATTAAGAATTGTATGTAAATATTGTACAATGTCATGTACAAGCATACCTAATGCACATTTTATCTTTTATTGTACAAAAACAAAGTGTACCAACGTCTTGGTTTTATTCAGGAGGTTGCATCCGGAAAAATAAGAATTCAGCCGAAAGCTTTTATTAGAACTGTAAGACGTGTTTGTTTTGATCGTAAGGGAGCAGGCATGAGGAAACGAGGATACGAGGATACGAGTTCTTCATTATGACAGTCCCTTCACACCAGTGTTCATCATGGGGGGGGGTGAACTTTACCAGCAGAAAGAGTTCGATGTCCAGCAGGGGGTGAACGCCGCCGCCCGGCCCCTCGGACGGGAACGCCATCGGTTGGGGACCGCTCGGTTTCTAGAAGGAAAAATCCACTCCGACACAGAGTTTTGTAATAATGTTTATTTGTGACTATTTAGATGTTTGGCATCTATTTATTTTTTTAATATTGAGAATTTGGTATTTCTTTCTCATAGTTTGTCATTTTATTGACTATAATAGCATTCGGCAGGTGAATCGATGATAATAAATACCACTTGATGGTAACGTGTTTCTATTAGAGTCAACTCATCAATTAGTTGACTGACAGAACAATAACTATTTAAATATTCTATTAATTATTGACGCTAATGTGGCTTAAAATAAATTTTTCAGCCTCTCAAATATGGGATATCCTTTTTATATCAAATTAAACTGAAGCATGTAACTTGTTAGAAATGTGACCCCTTGTTTCACCTGTATTAAGACACACAGGACCCTGAACGCACCGCAAACACACTCCAAAGGGGTTTTGGGGTGGATTTCTCCTTCTCCTTCGCTCCCCGCAGCAGCGGCGCGTTACGTGATGTTGTGTTACTCCGTGGTGGTTTGTACAGTGGTTTTATTTTTGTATGTTCCTCCTAGTCGCAGATAGCTTTAGAGTCTCGGCACTAACTCTGTTTCCCAGAGCGGTGGAAGCTTTTCTCTCTTTTCGGGGCCTTGTGTTGCTTCTCCGTGTAAATTATTTATGTACAGTACTCCATATTTATTTTAAGCTTTACAAATATGCTAGATGGCAATAATACTACCAAGAGTTGAGAACTCAAGCCTTATATGTGTATATGTATGTTTTTGTTTTTTTAACAGTCCATTACACAAGGTCACGAGGCCGCGCTCCACACTCTGTGATGGTTTTGTTACGTTTCGTGTCATATGCGTCTTAGCGACAGGAAGAAAATGTTATAACGTCTGCCATAGACCATACTATTTATGAATATGCACATCTGAAGGGTCAGACGGCGGGAACGTTGGTGGTTAAATGCAGTTTTAACACAGTAAGTCAGTCTTAAAACACACACACACACACACACACACACACACACACACACACACACACACACACACACACAGCTGCTCCTCTAGATCAAAACAACAGAAATATCAAGTGCAATATACCAATCGGTCCACCTGATGAAACACCTGTTCTCTTGTCTCTCCTCGACATGCATGCTCGGAAGCTCTCACCGTCAGTAGTAATTTATTCGTAGCTTTACCTTTTGTACACACAGACGACATTTGATCAAACTAACTCGACTTGAACTTATTGCAAAGAACACGACTTTTACTGATGTTTGTGACAACGACGCCCGTAAAAACCAAATAGTACACTACATTGTGGAGACGTCACTGAAACATGGATACGCGACTTTTTAAACACGACTTTTAGGTTTTTGTATCCCCAGAAAACGAGGAATCCCACAAATGTGCTTGAGTTTTGTACCTGAGACCCTAAACGAGGAACGAGTTCAACGCGTCTGACTGTACACACTGCTGCACTGTATTTTATAATGAGGCTGAAGACGTGCGCTCTTTCGGTAAAGTTCACCCCCCATCTCCCTCCCTCCCTCTACTCCCTGTCTTTTGTGCAATGACATGCAGGAACCCGGTGTTGGGAACCCATGTGTTATGGATCTGTCGGATCAGTTTCATGTTATTTGTGGTCAAGAGTTCGAAGCATCCTTCAGTCGGAGATGATCTTTGATTCTTCTTCCAGCCTGTGATTGTGTGTTGGGGTGCGAGTGTGATTTCTATTTTTACTTTAAATCTCATTTCCCTCCTCCGGCCGTTCATTGTCAGTATTTTTATTTCGTCGAATTGTAATCGAGTATATATTTTCTCACTAATATATATACTTTACAAAAAAAATAGACTTGCGTGAAGTATGACGTGCACTTGGTCGCTCTTGTTGATTTCTTCTGTTTGCATTAATGTGGACTAGGGATAGTTTGTCAGAGTCCATTATTTTGAGATTGTTTGGACTTTTTTTTAATGGTTTGATGTAAGCAGCATTATTTTTGTAAATATTGTGAACATTACAGGTCATGCAGTGATGTAACATTGTGAACAATGTTGCACAGATGTTTAAGATATTAAAAACATGGTCACTCCTACTTGAACTATATGTGTGATGCAAATTTGTGCCCCGATTATGTTCTCAGGTGTGTTGAGTTAAAAGAGTAACAACATCAACGTTTGGAGGTATTAACGAGGGTAGCACACTGCCCTCTAGTGGACACATGGGGGAGTTCTGTTCAGCAGCATACTGAGAATAAAAGAACAAAAAGATGAGGTAATGGCTGGGAATGTGATAAGAATACACTAAATATTATTTAAAACACTATTTTTTTTTATATTTAGTGTACATAAGCTAAATATAATCACTTGAATGTTGCAACTTGCAATAGTGGGGCTACTTTTAATGAAATATGGCTCGGTAGTTAATCTAGAAGAACAATAATGCATTACAATGTATTTCTTGATTTGCTACATTTTGATTAGATGAACCTCTATTGATCCCCAGAGGGAAAACAGGTGTCACAACAACAACAATGAGAATAAACAGGAGATGTTCAGGTAAGATAACAGACCAAGATAATGAGAATATTAATAAAGATATGGACTAGAACACTGAGCATCTGTTTCCAGATATATATATATATATATATATATATATATATATATATATATATCCTTTACAATTGTAACTCTTTGTTTCATTGCAGCCATTTGCTAAAGTCAATAAAGTTCATTTTATTTCTTATTGATGAACTCTCAGTGCCCCATCTTGACAGAAAAAACAATGTATAGACATTTTTGCACATTTATTAAAAAAGATAATCTGAAATATCACATTCTCTGTTTCATGTCTTGCTATACAATTAAGTCTCCTGATTAAATGTATATTAACATTCTCACTATTAATAGTTTGTGCACCTGTTAAAAAGCGTCAATATTGTATAAACAATATTGTTTATTTAATCTTATCTCTGTTTGTAGGTTTGTTTTGAGACATCTGCCTCATGGCTCACTGGCACATTTACAGAAATTATATTATTAATGTTTAAATTAAAAACCAAAGTACAAACATACATAATAACTTGAGAAATAAATCTTAGTTTAACTGTATCCACTCCTATGTGAATATATATTTAGAGATTAATTAAGAGTGCAGTTTATTGTGTGCGTGTGCACACCAGCAACGCCGTGGTGGTGCTGATGATGCAGGGCACGTGCACGCGCCGCGGCAGCGCGCTTTTATTGCAAGTCAGGACGTTGCGGCTGTCTCTGCGCATCCTCCGCGGGCTCTCCCTCTGCACACCCCGGGACTCGGTCGCCCTCGACGCCGACACGCACACACACCCGTCGGTCCGCTCCCTGCACCACTCGTCGGTCTCTCGCAGGCCCGCACGCCCACGGCTGAGCCTCCTGCGCGGGACGCAGCGCTGCGAGTGATCCGGTTCGGCCATGGCGCAGCCGAGGGAACCAGGACGGACCCGGCTCGGATGAAGGACGCGCTGCGCATCGGATAAACCCGGGAGCTCCATCGGCTTCGTCTCGGTGAGGAGAGGAAACCAGGAGGCCACACGGTTCTCATTTGTATTTGTGTCTCCCCCCGCTGGGAGAACCTGTATCTTCCACTAACGACGTGATTCTCTGTTTCAGTGAATTCTGAACTCGGCCCGGGACGCCGCCGGTCCCCGCGCCTCCCGTTGGGCACCACCCTGCCCAGAATAGCCCGCCGTGCGCCCCCGCAGTGTAGTCCGGAGGGGCGGTGTAAACAGCGCCAGCAGCAGCCATGATGGATGCGTCGGAGTGCGGCGTGAGGGTGATGTGCCGCTTCAGGCCCCTGAACGAGGCCGAGATCAACCGCGGGGACAAATACATCCCCAAATTCAAAGAGGACGACACGGTGGTCATAACGGCAAGTATGCGTGTTGTGACGTCGGTGTGTCGTCATGTGTGTGTGTGTGTGTACACGCACATACACGCACACACACTGCAGTGTTGTAGGGGAGCAAAGTCACCTGGAGCTCTGCAGGCAGAGTGGGGATGCCAAATGCGCCACCGGCCCGTCGTCCACCAGCAGATGATGCTCTGTGACTCTATTTTAATCACATGATCTTTTAAGCTGCATCTAAATGTTTTTGTCATGCAATAACAACCAACTAAATACTGTAATTATCCAAAGGTATGACAGCATGGCTACCAATAATCCTTACATTAAATATGACACACATATTTTTATAGTATAACAGATACGAACATAAACATACATGTCTCAATCTGACATTTAAATCTCTCTCGACTCAAGAAAATACTTTTTTATATTTATGAAATACCCAAAAATAGTTAACAGGTGACGAAGGATTAAAAAAAGCAGTTTATTTTTTATTTCAGGGAGCCAATAAGGACAGAGCTTGTCTGTGACGTGGAAAAGGGATGAAAATACAACTTTAAGTCCTTTATGGCGTCACTTGAAACCTTTAATTCATATATTGATCTGGACTGATAGGGTGTCGGTGTGTCAGGCGGGTTTCTGTAGTTTGATTGACTTGTAGAAGGTTTCATGGACGATGACGCAACAGAATCAATAATGCAGGACGTGCAGGGCTGCTGGGTTCACGTCCTGTCTGTCTGCCTGTCTGTCTGTTTAATAGCAATTATCTGGATGAATATAACAGGCACCGCTTTTTAATAAATCATTATAAAAATCACTCAAATAATCACTGAAATCTCTCCTGAAGGCAGCCGATTAAAATCTGTTGTATATTATCGAGTCGTTAGACTTTCTTTAATGTTGTTGCTTTATATTTATAAGATAAACACATTTCTGTCACGTGTCTGTTGGGTGTGTGACGCCGTGTCCCTCGCTGTGAACAGAGCAAACCGTACGTGTTCGACCGCGTGCTGCCGCCCAACACGTCCCAGGGACAGGTCTACGACCAGTGTGCCAAGCAGATCGTCAAAGGTACACACACACACACACACACACACACACACACACACACACACACACCTGACATCTGTGACGAGCTCTGCATGTTTCTGTTTTAAACACCAGTAAAGAGACATCACTGTTACCCTCCTTTACCTTCTTGTTTTCTTTAGCGTTGCTGTCTGAGAAAAGTTCTTAATAAGCCCCATGGCAGTTTTTTGGATTCTGCTCGAAATTGAATACCCAACCTAAAAAGGGTGTATCTCTGCAACCACAAGGGCTATTTGAATAATGTTGGTGTTATAATAAAGGCAACCCATGTGAGCTTTTGTTTAGATGTGTAGATATGCTACTGGTTAAGAGTAACTCAATATCACAGCAAATATAGAAGTTTCAAGTCCAAATATTAAAAAAAACACTTTCAGGATGATTATCTCTTTGAAATGATGTCTCACTAAGGTCTAACTCTCTCCAAAATCATAACACCATACGTAAACATTCCCTCTGCAAAGTTTGACTTTGAAAAAGTGAAGCAGAACAAAGTTAGAGAGGATTTAGTACAGAGAGAATTCAGGCCAATATTTTTTAACTAACCCTAACCCCATTTGCATTTTCTCATGTACCAAACCTTATATTTAACTTGTATATTATTTATGATGTTCAATACACTTATGGTGTTAAATTTTTGGCAAAAGAAAAAATGCAATATTTGCAATATTCGTAAGCAATGGAGCGATTCATGTTGTTGTGTCTTTGGTTCATAACTCAGTGATGCTTAGGAGCAGAGGGATTTGGTGAATATATTTGGAATCTGTGTGGAGTTGTCTTGCTTTTTGACATCTTCTTTTTTCTGATAGCACCAAGCTACAGGTTGCTAGTTCCGGAAACATGTCGAGTGGGCTGACTCATGCGAAATTATGATTGATATTTTAATAACTATTTTAGTAGATGTTTGAGTTGTGTTGAAATGGCTGACTAATTATTGTAGCCCAGTTTCTCTTGATTAATTTGATGTGTAGCATCAATATATTTATTTCTGATTATTGTAATGTTTTACACGGTTTAATATTTTCTTTTAAAAAGGACCATATTTGGTCCCTCATGTGCGTTAACACACACGTGTGTTAGGCGTGTGTTAACACACGTGTGCTGCAGGTGTTCTTCATGCCTGTGTTTTTCCGTCACTCCAGATGTGCTGGGCGGTTACAACGGAACCATCTTCGCCTACGGACAGACGTCCTCCGGGAAGACGCACACCATGGAGGTGAGTCCCCTCCAGTCCTCTCCAGTCCTCTTGAGTCCTCCAGTCCTCTTGAGTCCTCCAGTCCTCTCCAGTCCTCTCCAGTCCTCTCCAGTCCTCTCCAGTCCTCTTGAGTCCCCCAGTCCTCTCCAGTCCTCTTGAGTCCTCCAGTCCTCTTGAGTCCTCCAGTCCTCTCCAGTCCTCTCCAGTCCTCTCCAGTCCTCTTGAGTCCTCCAGTCCTCTTCAGTCCTCTTGAGTCCTCTTCAGTCCTCTTGAGTCCTCTTCAGTCCTCTCCAGTCCTCTTGAGTCCTCTTCAGTCCTCTTGAGTCCATGCCAGCGTTTCCTCTGTGTCTTCATAGACAGTCGATTCCGCGATGGATACATTCTAGAGTCAGAGCCGTGGAATAAACACTGGAAACGACCTTTGTGTTATTTAAATGTTATATTTAGTGTATTTATTTCTAGCAGAAGAAGTATTCATAGCGTGAATCTGCTTTCTTTCTGCGCTCAGGGCAAACTGCACGACCACCAGCTGATGGGGATCATCCCTCGCATCGCCCAGGACATCTTTGACCACATCTACTCCATGGACGAGAACCTGGAGTTTCACATCAAGGTGAAACATATAGAATTAAATCATTGATCACATGTGAAGCTGAAGAGGGATGAAGGAAATGATGCTGCATGCTTAAATATATACATTATTATTATTATCTTTATTTAAATGGGACCATGTACAGTTGATATTAAGTAATAAAAAAACATTAAAAGTAAGTAATGCATTTTATTAAAAGTAATTAATAAAAAGCATTAAAAGTAATTAATTAAAACCATTTAAAGTAAGTAATAATAACCATTAAAAGTAATTCATTAAAATCATTAAAAGTTATTAATCAAAACCATTCAAATTAAGTAATAATTCAATTCAGTTTATTTGTATAGCTCATTCTCACAAATTACAAATTTGCCTCAGAGTGCTTTACAATCTGTACATAATAAAACCATTAACATGAAGTAATAAAAACATTAACATGAAGTAATGAAACCATCAAAAGTCCGTAATACGAGCCATGAACATGTTGCTCAACGACCTCCACGAGGAGAAATCGATTCCAACGATTCAGACATTTGAAGTTCGGCGTTTCCTCCGTGCAGGTTTCCTATTTTGAAATCTACATGGACAAGATCCGAGACCTGCTGGACGGTGAGTGGGCGGGGCCTCTGGCACGTTGATGGTGACCTGTGTGCATCATTTCATGATAATCCTCTTTTTGTTCCGCGTGAAGTGTCGAAGACGAACCTCGCCGTGCACGAGGACAAGAACCGAGTTCCCTACGTGAAGGTGTGTGGGGCGGCTTCCTGTTTGCCGTGTTCAGGGTGAATCCTCATGAGCTCGAACTCCACCTGAAGGCCTGGCTGTCGGTCAACGCTCCTCTTTCCTCCTCAGGGTTGTACCGAGCGCTTCGTGTCCAGTCCGGAGGAGGTCATGGACGTCATCGACGAGGGCAAAAACAACCGGCACGTGGCAGTGACCAGTACGTCTCTTCATACGTGTATTTTAATACCAACCAAGAAATGTCTTTCCCTCAATTCGTTGAATAATATTTCATGTGAAAAGCTCTCGTGTGAAAGATGCGTCACCCTCTAGTGGCGAGGGTGCAGAATGCAGCGGGCCAATCCAGAGCGTCATTGTTTATATATTTATAAATTGGACGGACGCCGTTTATGAGATTGGAGTGAGACACGGAGAACATGTGATGTGGTGATCAAAGCAATAAAACATCTTTGATGGAACAGAATCATGGAACAGAATCAAAGCTCAGCAGAGCACACAAGTAAAAAAAAAAGGAAGTTGGTTCATGAATGACTAACCATATTATATATAATGATAATGTAAATGTGTTATTATTTATTAGGGCCCGATCACTGAATTATTCAGAGGACCTTTTTTCTTAAAATGTTTGTTATTAATATTTACATTTGCGGTCAGAACAATCAAAAGACCGTAGTTATAACAGCTTTGAGGTGTCATCAAACAACGTGGATGTGGTGTGGAGACAACAAAAAAGTCACCTGCACCCCCTTTGTCACCTTTTTCACCCCTCATGAGTTTGCAGGTATGGTATAGAGTATTCTAGAAGAACCTCCACAGTTACCTCCTGAAGTTGCATCTCTTCGTTGCAGACATGAACGAGCACAGCTCTCGCAGCCACAGCATCTTCCTCATCAACATCAAGCAGGAGAACATGGAGACGGAGAAGAAGCTGTCGGGGAAGCTGTACCTGGTGGACCTGGCGGGGAGCGAGAAGGTGACCCGGCGCCCAGTCCTGCGGGACCCGGGTCCCCCCTGGACCCCCCACGTCTAACCTGAGTGTCTGCACAGGTCAGCAAGACGGGAGCCGAGGGCGCCGTGCTGGACGAGGCCAAGAACATCAACAAGTCTCTGTCGGCGCTGGGCAACGTCATCTCGGCGCTCGCCGAGGGAACGGTGGGTCGCCGGCAACAGGCCACGCCTCCTGACGAGCGTGAAGTAAAATGCCCTTTTGCCCTTTTCAGAAATCCCACGTTCCCTACCGGGACAGCAAGATGACCCGCATCCTGCAGGACTCTCTGGGGGGGAACTGCCGCACCACCATCATCATCTGCTGCTCGCCGTCCGTCTACAACGAGTCCGAGACCAAGTCCACGCTCATGTTCGGACAGAGGTAGCCGCGGCTCTGCAGCGTGAAATGAAACCAGTTGGAGGTCACCCGCTAACTCTCCTCGTGAACTCCAGAGCCAAGACCATCAAGAACACGGTGTCCGTGAACCTGGAGCTGACGGCAGAGGAGTGGAAGAAGAAGTACGAGAAGCAGAAGGACAAGAACAAGAGCCTGAAGAGCGTCATCCAGAGGCTGGAGGCGGAGCTTAACCGCTGGAGGAACGGTGAGCGGCTGCTGTGAAGCTTCACTCTCCTCCTTTAAGAGTTGACTACTGTACACTTAAAACTCTTGAAGAGTTTAGATGTGTGGATACTCCTGCAGACGTGTAGTGGATTACAGTCACATGACCTTTGAAGGTCTTCACACCTTCCTCCTCTTCCTCTCTTCTGTGTCTCTTACTCGCACTTTTTTCATCACCTCTGTTGCATGGTAACCGCTTTCCCTCCTCCTCTTTGCTTTATTGTCTCTCTCTCTCTCTCTCTCTCTCTCCCTGTTGCATTTTTTATTATTTTAATTCCCATGACGGTAACACTCCCCCTCCGTAGCAACAAATCAGCTGCAGCTTCTAAAGCCGAGGCTGCTGACACACACACACACACACACACACACACTAAAACACACACACATTCTGCTGATGCAGTGTGTCTGTCATGACTCAGCCGCTGGCTCCATGCCGAGCCTTTGAAACGAAGCAGCTCTCCTCCTCCTCCTCCTCCTCCTCCTCCTCCTCCTCCTCCTCCTCCTCCTCCTCCTCTCCATCTCAATAACTCTGTCTCTCCCCAGCTGGGGTGATAGATATAAATCACATTGTAACAAGTGCACGGTGTGTTTGAGGCCATCTCCTGCTCTCCATCCCATAATAACCCCTGTGTGTGTGTTTCAGGGGAGGAGGTGCCCGAGGAGGAGCAGCAGAGCTCCAAGGAGCAGAAGAGCGCGGAGCCGTGCGACAACACGCCCGTCATCGACAACCTGGCGCCGCCCGGAGGAGACGTGGCCGTGTCGGGCGGCGAGCACGGCCGATACGAGGAGGACATCAGCAACCTGTACAAGCAGCTGGACGACAAGGTCCACTCCTCCTCCTCCTCCTCCTCCTCCTCCTCCTCCTCCTCCTCCTCCTCCTCCTCCTCCTCCTCCTCCCCCTGTTCTACTCTTCTCTCTCCATCCCACTTCTTCTTCTACTTTTTCTCCTCCTTCTCGTTCTTGTTCTTAATTTTCTTCTTCTTGTTCTTCTTCCTCTCCTTCATGTGTCTTCTTCCTCCTCTTCCTCCTCTTCCTCCTCCAGGACGATGAGATCAACCAACACAGTCAGCTGGCTGAGAAACTCAAGGATCAGATGATGGACCAGGAGGAGGTCTGCCAGATGAAACTCACATGATGTGTCTAATAAACTATTTATTTACATATATACATATATATATATATATATGTATATATATAATTATATTATTAATATATATATATATATGTTTTTTAGGTTTAGAAATGAGTTTAATCGCAGTTCACAGCAGTTGTACAGCAGTTTGCTGTAAAAAAGTAATAAATGTCGTCAGGTTTTCAATGGAGATGACTGAGCAGAAAGGTGGACTTCTCCCCTCGTTAGGCTTCTCTAGAAAACTGCGAAACTGTTGGATTCCACAGTCACATGTCTACGACAAGCACACGATTCTTTAATACTTTATCAAAAAATAATGCCTAAAGAATAAGAATTGTGGCCGATATACAAAAATGAAGCTTTGCTCCTTAGGAAAACATTCATTATTTATTCCATAAAAATAGTAATCATTTGATAATGTGGAAAGATTAAAAAAAAGTTTTTTTTGTTACACCCATTAAATATAAATATGTTAATTTGTGTAGATTTAATTAAATGTATCAAACCATATTTAAATGTGTCACCTCTCAGGAGGGCTTGAATCCTTTTTTGAGGGCTGTAACTGGAAAAATATAAGTTATTGTATGAATATTACTGTAAAGTAATAAAAAAATAAAATTATTTTAAAACATTTTTATAACTTCTTTAATGTTATAAAAATGTTTTAAAATAATTTTATTTTTTTTAATTAAAAGATTAAAAAAATCAATACAAATGTAATAAAAATTACAAAAATAATAAAAAGTACAAAAGTGATAAAAATTAAAAAGTAATTTTAATTTTACTTTTGTAAAAAAGTACAAAAGTAATAAAAAAGTACAAAAGTAAAAAAAGTACAAAAGTAATAAAAAAGTACAAAAGTAATAAAAAGTACAAAAGTAATAAAAAGTACAAAAGTAATAAAAAAGTACAAAAGTAATGAAAAGTAAAAAAGTAATAAAAAGTACAAAAGTAATAAAAAAGTACTAAAGTAATAAAAAGTACAAAAGTAATAAAAAAGTACAAAAGTAATGAAAAAGTACAAAAGTAATGAAAAAGTACAAATGTAATAAAAAGTACAAAAGTATATATATATATATATATATATTTAAGTGTGCATGTCATCCTGTGTGCACGTCTGTCTTTAGCTGCTGGCGTCGACGCGACGAGACTACGAGAAGATCCAGGAGGAGCTGTGCCGGCTGCAGGCGGAGAACGAGCTGGCCAAGGAGGAGGTGAAGGAGGTGCTGCAGGCCCTGGAGGAGCTGGCCGTCAACTACGACCAGAAGAGCCAGGAGGTGGAGGAGCGGGACCAGAGCAGCCTGCAGCTGATGGAGGAGCTGCAGAACAAGACGGTGACACGATGTTTAACACGGCTTCCTGTCAACTGAAGATGTGGTTCATCAGCTAGTTTAACATTTATATTTAAACTATTAAATTAAATTAGTTAAATCATTTCTATTGCTTAGGGTTGGGCTTTTTCTTCCTCTCATCTTATTTTATTTTCTTCTTGGCTCTTTGTCACTTCGATATAAACAGACCACCTACGCAACAGATGCCCCTGAAGCTTTATATTTAGAGTGTATTGTATCATATGTAAAGCTTTATATTGAGAGTGTCTTATATTTAAAGCTTTATATTGAGAGTGTCTTATATTTAAAGCTGTATATTTAGAATGTCTTATATTTAAATCTTTATATTTAGTGCCTTATATTTAAAGCTGTATATTTAATGTACTATATTTAAAACTGTATATTTTAGTGTACTATACTTAAAGCTGTATATTTAGTGTACTATATTTAAAACTGTATATTTAGTGTACTATACTTAAAGCTGTATATTTAGTGCCTTATATTTAAAGCTGTATATTTAGAGTGTATTATATTTAAAGCTGTATATTTAGTGCCTTATATTTTAAGCTGTATATTTCGAGTGTCTTATATTTAAATCTTTATATTTAGTGCCTTATACTTAAAGCTGCTATCCTCTGCTCGGCCTCAGGCGCTGCTGCAGGCCGTGCAGAGGGAGCTCTCTCAGCTGCAGGAGCTGAACGGCCTCCAGAGGAAGAGAGCCGCCGAGGTGCTCAACCTGCTGCTGCGCGACCTCAGCGACATCGGCGCCATCATCGGCGCCAGCGACGCCAAGATGGCGCCGCTCTCCGAGCCCAAGGGCAACGGCTCGGCGGTGGAGGAGGAGTTCACCGTGGCTCGTCTCTACATCAGCCGCATGAGGTCGGAGGTCAAGTCTCTGGTGAACCGCAGCAAGCAGCTGGAGAGCGCGCAGGCCGACGCCCACCGTAAGATCCAGGCCAATGAGAAGGAGCTGGCGTCCTGCCAGCTCCTCGTTTCCCAGGTAACCGTGACCTCATCGCCTCGTCATGAGCAGAGACGTAACATTGAGTGGTTACTGCACCGTTCAATGAATATGTTATGAATACCAAACGTCGTGATCCCAGAGCTCAGCTCTCGAGCTGTGGTCAGAGGTTGACCCCTGACCTTTCTCTCCCGCAGCACCAGGCCAAGATCAAGTCTCTGACGGACTACATGCAGAACATGGAGCAGAAGAAGAGGCAGCTGGAGGAGAGCCAGGACGCGCTGACGGAGGAGCTCACCAAGCTGCAGACGCAGGGTGGGTGACTCGTTCCTCCACCGGGTTCTCCATGTTCCTCCACCGTGTTCCCTGTTCCTCCAACTGCCTGCTGACCTTTCCGTCTCGTCTGCTGTATCTCAGAGAAGAGACACGAGGTGTCGGAGAAGGAGAAGGAGGACATCAGCAGACCGGATGGAGACGAGGACATCAAGAACTCTCTGGAGGAGCAGCTGGAGAGCCACAGGGAGGCGCACCAGAAGCAGCTGAGCCGCCTCCGAGACGAGATGGAAGACAAGCAGAGGATGCAGGACCAGCTCACAGAGTGAGGACCCGTCAGGTGTATCAGTGTGGAACACAAACGGAGCGCTCCATGCAGCTGCTCCGGTTTAACTTATCCTCCCAGACCTGAGAGTCAAACCATGTTTGTTCTCAGTCTGAACCAGGGTCTGCTGCTGGAGCAGGAGAGGCTCATGTCGGACTACGACAAGCTGAAGGCCGAAGAGCAGGAGAAGGACGCCAAGCTCCAGAAGCTCATGTAGGCATCCAGTGCTCTAGTGATCCCAGTGTGTGTGTGTGTGTGTGTGTGTGTGTGTGTGTGAGAAAGCTCATGTGTGTGTGTGTTGTGTCCAGACTGCTGACTGAACAGAGCGAGCAGGCCAGAGAGGACCTGAAGGGCCTGGAGGAGACGGTGGTGAGTTCACGGCGTGGAGCTCAGAGCGTAACCTGCAGCTTTTGTGTTCTCGATAGTTTTTATACACGATCAGACGCACTGTGTTGGGATCTGTGAGGTAGTGAGACTACAGTAGTGATGTCCTAAACGCCCTGCTGGTTCATCCTCTCAGGCCAAAGAGCTGCAGACTCTGCACAACCTGCGCAAGCTCTTCGTCCAGGACCTCACCACGCGGGTGAAGAAGGTGCGCCGCCTCCCCTCCGCGGTCGGTGTCGTTATCTGACAGTTTAACAGAACGAATAGATCATAAAGCGTTTCTTCCCCCAGAGTGCGGAGCTGGACTGCGAGGAGGGGCTGGGTAACGTGGCTCAGAAACAGAAGATCTCCTTCCTGGAGAACAACCTGGAGCAGCTCACCAAGGTCCACAAGCAGGTAACGGGATCAAGGGGCCGCGGGTCAAAGGTCGTTCCGGTATTCCCACTAAAGGACTTCCCGCTCCTCAGCTGGTGCGAGACAACGCAGACTTGCGCTGCGAGCTGCCCAAGCTGGAGAAGCGCCTGCGGGCGACGGCCGAGCGGGTCAAAGCGCTGGAGAACGCCCTGAAGGAGGCCAAGGAGAACGCCATGAGGGACCGCAAGCGCTACCAGCAGGAAGTGGACCGCATCAAGGAGGCCGTCCGGGCCAAGAACATGGCGAGGAGGGGCTTCTCCGCACAGATCGGTGAGCTGGAGGTCAGCGGGCACGGCGTGGAGAGGAGGGGGAGCGGTGAACTGAATGTGTTGTGTTTGTGCCTCAGCAAAGCCCATCAGACCTGGCCAACATCCACTGTCATCCCCCATCAGCATCAGAGGGGGCGGAGTCTACGCCCACCACTGAGTGAGTCACACGTTACCGTCTTAAAACACGTTTAGACGACTTCCTGAATCTAACATCTGTTTCTTCCTGCAGACCATGAAACCCTGAAGCATGCCCACCCTGGAACACAAGCCCCGCCCCTTGGGTGGCCATCACCACAGACTGCTCAGAACATCCATAATGTGTATATACTATATGGTGAAAACATATTTAATTTGCATCCCTCATTTAGAAAATGTCCCTGAATTCATATTGTTGCATAATTACAATCTAAGAGGCCTGAAGGACAGAAAAGCTCACGTCAGCTCAGCCAGCACTCGGATCGGGATCAGATGATTTAGATCTTCTCATTCGCCTCCCAACTATGAAAAACACTAAGTATGTCACTGTAGGCCCCAAATATATTCCTATCTGCAGGGACACTGACCAGCCAATCAGCTGTCCCCACAGAACACCCAAAGCTCCTTATCGGCCAATCGGAGAGCTTCAAAACCAATCAATCCTTCCAATCTGCCACACCTCGTGCCTTTAGACACTCCCGAACCCCTAAATTGAAGCTGACTGCTCTTGTGTTTTGGTTGTGGAGGCTCCAGAATGAACTGCTGACCCCAGGCCAGCTGTAAAAATGCTTAAATGTTTTGGTTTGCATCAATAAATATATTTCACATTCAATTTGTGTTTATTTTTCCCCAAAAGAAGAGCAATGGGCTTTCAGGCGTCATGATATATATATATATATATATATATATATATATATATATATATATATATATATATATATATATATATATCCTTTGGCATACTTAAGTCAAGAGGAAATGTTTTTTTAAATTATGTTTTTTTAAATTATGTTTTCTATAAGGTTTGATGTGTACTCTTTCAGAAAGCATCCCACTTTTCTCCGGAAGCGCTGAAGATACCGCAGCTCTCGCCGGGCCGCAACACTAACACAATGAAAACCCTCTGTTTCAAATGATGTCACTAATTGATTATTGTAACACTAAACGGTAACAGTTGTTTATTAAAGAGGACTGCGACAAGACACGTGATATCCTTTGATTTCAAGTGACTCACTCTCAACCAATGGGAGTGCTTGGTTTTAATTGAGCTGTACTATAATTTCCTTCATGCTCCTCCTCCTCCACCTGCTCCCTCACCAATGATTGAGCTCTTTTTACACACCTGGTGACTAATTGGACCGGACCAATACGATCTATAGAGGTCCGTTTAGCCATCGCAAAATGTACGCCAATATATTTACACGCTTTTACTCACCCCCAAAATATCCATATTAATTTACAGACACGTTTAGACTTCCTATAACTAAAGTAAATTATAAATCCATAGTTTTACTTTATTAAACACAGCAACACACGGCTTCACTTCCCCCTCCCGATTCCTCCAGTTGGTATCTCCCGGACCTATAAAGTGGTCTCGGACCCCGGTATCGTGTTTGCCAGATGACCCTGAGAAGAGGCGACAGGTTCCAGAGATCCAGGAGGAAGACGACACGTGTAACAGGTAAGTTGTAGCAATAGGCACACCACACCACACCACACTCACTGTGCGTCTGCAGCCACATGGCTATGTTGTATGCGCTAGGGCCACCCCCTGCTTTCCCTGATTTTCCGCAGGGGGATTTAAGGTCCACCATAGGCTACTACTAGCATGTGCGCAGACACGCAGCCTACAACCATACATCCATACACCTGTGTGAGAGGCGGTTCCTTTACCCGCCTCTCACACAACATCTCTCTTCAGGTCCCTGGATCACAGACGGCGTGCAGCTGTTGGACATGGAGCCGACTCGACGTGGCGGTGAGAGGCCGGAGGAGTCGCCGCTGCAGGAGGCCGGAGGAGTCGCCGCTGCTGCAGGAGGCCGGAGGAGTCGCCGCTGCTGCAGGAGGCCGGAGGAGTCGCCGCTGCTGTCGAGACTCTGCTGCTCGTGGGCGCCCCCTGCGGGACAACGGTAGCTACTGCAGCTACATTTTGGTTATATTTACAAGGCCTTTTTTAACCTCAATTTGTTTCTGCAGGATCTAAAGAGCGGGACGTCGTGTCTTCGGCGGAGGCGAATGTGAAGGAGGCCGGAGGAGTCGAGACTCTGCTGCTGCTCGTGGGCGCCCCCTGCGGGACAACGGTAGCTACTGCAGCTGCATTTTGGTTATATTTACAAGGCCTTTTTTAACCTTAATTTGTTTCTGCAGGATCTAAAGAGCGGGACGGCGTGGCTTCGGCGGAGGCGAATGTGAATGTCGAGCTGTTACATTTTACAGTCAACTAATGTTCACGCCAACATATATGTATTAATTTACAGGCACATTTATACTTCTACAACCAACAATTTTTTTATAAATCCATAATTTACTTCAATAAACACGTTCCCCTACCGCTTCCTTCAGTTGGTGTTTCACTGACCTATAGATGGGTAACAGTAAGTTGTAATATATATATATATATGTATATATATATGTATATATGTATATATGTATATATATGTGTATGTATATATATATGTATATATATGTATGTGTATATATATATATGTGTATGTATGTATATATATATATATATGTATGTATGTATGTATATGTATGTCTGTTTAATAATAATCTTAAATAGCTATCTCTAAGTACCCAAAGTTGCATTACAGTCAGGTAGTCATACATACAACACAGTCACAATGAGACCTTTACCCACACATCTCTGTTCTAGGTCCCTGGATCAGACGGTGTGCAGCTGTTGGTCTGTAATTCGCCGATGGACGAGGCCTTTTACATTTGTGTTTCTGCAGGATGACGATATGTTTTCCATATTATGTTTGAGTGATTATTTGTTCTCTCCTCAGGTGCAGGAGATCCTGAAAGGGAAGCTCAACAACACTGGCAGCTACATTTTGTGATTGTTGAATAAAGGTTTATTATTTATTAAAAGGCTTGAGTGTGACCAGTATATGGTCAAAATGCCTGGAAGTGACTTGATTCCCACAGGAGATAAAGTAGTTCAGTCATGGAATGTAATTAGTTGGAATGCTTCATCAGTCCACTTCTTCTTGTCTCCTTTATTAACTTCATATTATCCAGGATTAGATAGATGTTTGTGTATATTTAAATGCTTTTATTAGTTCCTATGGAGAAAAGTGACCAGTAGTCGACACAACTAGTCGAACTAGTGTCTTTAAGACAGTAGTCGACACAAGTAGTCGACACAAGTGTCATTAAGACAGTAGTCGACACAAGTGTCTTTAAGACAGTAGTCGACACAAGTAGTCGAACTAGTGTCTTTAAGACAGTAGTCGACACAAGTGTCTTTAAGACAGTAGTCGACACAAGTAGTCGACACAAGTGTCATTAAGAGAGTAGTCGACACAAGTGTCTTTAAGACAGTAGTCGACACAAGTAGTCGACACAAGTGTCTTTAAGACAGTAGTCGACACAAGTAGTCGACACAAGTGTCTTTAAGACAGTAGTCGACACAAGTAGTCGACACAAGTGTCTTTAAGACAGTAGTCGACACAAGTGTCTTTAAGACAGTAGTCGACACAAGTAGTCGACACAAGTGTCTTTAAGACAGTAGTCGACACAAGTGTCTTTAAGACAGTAGTCGACACAAGTAGTCGAACTAGTGTCTTTAAGACAGTAGTCGACACAAGTAGTCGACACAAGTGTCTTTAAGACAGTAGTCGACACAAGTAGTCGAACTAGTGTCTTTAAGACAGTAGTCGACACAAGTGTCTTTAAGACAGTAGTCGACACAAGTAGTCGAACTAGTGTCTTTAAGACAGTAGTCGACACAAGTGTCATTAAGACAGTAGTCGACACAAGTGTCTTTAAGACAGTAGTCGACACAAGTAGTCGAACTAGTGTCTTTAAGACAGTAGTCGACACAAGTAGTCGACACAAGTGTCTTTAAGACAGTAGTCGACACAAGTGTCATTAAGACAGTAGTCGACACAAGTAGTCGAACTAGTGTCTTTAAGACAGTAGTCGACACAAGTAGTCGACACAAGTGTCTTTAAGACAGTAGTCGACACAAGTGTCTTTAAGACAGTAGTCGACACAAGTAGTCGAACTAGTGTCTTTAAGACAGTAGTCGACACAAGTAGTCGACACAAGTGTCTTTAAGACAGTAGTCGACACAAGTAGTCGAACTAGTGTCTTTAAGACAGTAGTCGACACAAGTAGTCGACACAAGTGTCATTAAGACAGTAGTCCACACAAGTAGTCGAACTAGTGTCTTTAAGACACTAGTCGACACAAGTGTCATTAAGAGAGTAGTCGACACAAGTCGAACTAGTGTCTTTAAGACAGTAGTCGACACAAGTGTCATTAAGAGAGTAGTCGACACAAGTGTCTTTAAGACAGTAGTCGACACAAGTAGTCGAACTAGTGTCTTTTAAGACAGTATCGACACAAGTAGTCACACAAGTGTCTTTAAGACAGTAGTCGACACAAGTGTTAAGACAGTAGTCGACACAAGTAGTCGAACTAGTGTCTTTAAGACAGTAGTCGACACAAGTAGTCGACACAAGTGTCTTTAAGACAGTAGTCGACACAAGTGTCTTTAAGACAGTAGTCGACACAAGTAGTCGAACTAGTGTCTTTAAGACAGTAGTCGACACAAGTGTCTTTAAGACAGTAGTCGACACAAGTAGTCGAACTAGTGTCTTTAAGACAGTAGTCGACACAAGTGTCATTAAGAGAGTAGACGACACAAGTGTCTTTAAGACAGTAGTCGACACAAGTAGTCCAACTAGTGTCTTTAAGACAGTAGTCGACACAAGTGTCTTTAAGACAGTAGTCCACACAAGTGTCATTAAGACAGTGCTTTACACAAGTAGTCGAACTAGTGTCTTTAAGACAGTAGTCGACACAAGTAGTCGACACAAGTGTCTTTAAGACAGTAGTCGACACAAGTAGTCGAACTAGTGTCTTTAAGACAGTAGTCGACACAAGTAGTCGACACAAGTGTCTTTAAGACAGTAGTCGACACAAGTGTCTTTAAGACAGACACAAGTAGTCGACACAAGTAGTCGACACAAGTGTCTTTAAGACAGTAGTCTTACACATAGTAGTCGACACAAGTGTCTTTAAGACAGTAGTCGACACAAGTAGTCTTACACAAGTGTCTTTAAGACAGTAGTCGACACAAGTAGCTCCACACAAGTGTCTTTAAGACAGTAGTCGACACAAGTGTCTAAGACAGTAGTCTTTAAGAGTAGTCGACACAAGTAGTCACACAAGTGTCTTTAAGACAGTAGTCGACACAAGTGTCATTAAGCAGTGTCGACACAAGTGTCTTTAAGACAGTAGTCGACACAAGTAGTCGACACAAGTGTCTTTAAGACAGTAGTCGACACAAGTGTCATTAAGAGAGTAGTCGACACAAGTGTCTTTAAGACAGTAGTCGACACAAGTAGTCGAACTAGTGTCTTTAAGACAGTAGTCGACACAAGTGTCTTTAAGACAGTAGTCGACACAAGTGTCTTTAAGACAGTAGTCGACACAAGTGTCTTTAAGACAGTAGTCGACACAAGTGTCTTTAAGACAGTAGTCGACACAAGTGTCATTAAGACAGTAGTCGACACAAGTGTCTTTAAGACAGTAGTCGACACAAGTGTCTTTAAGACAGTAGTTCCACACAAGTAGCTCCACACACAGTGTCTTTAAGACAGTAGTCGACACAAGTGTCTTTAAGACAGTAGTTCGCACACAAGTGTCTTTAAGACAGTAGCGACACAAGTGTCAACACAGTAGCTACAAGTGTCTTTAAGACAGTAGTCGACACAAGTAAGACACACAACAGTGTCTTTAAGACAGTAGCGACACAAGTGTCATTAAGACAGTAGTCGACACAAGTGTCTTAACAAGTAGTCGAATCCATGTCTTTAAGACAGTAGTCGACACAAGTGTCTTTAACACAGTAGTCAACAAGTGTCTTTAAGACAGTAGTCGACACAAGTGTCATTAAGACAGTAGCCCGACACAAGTGTCTTTAAGACAGTAGTCCACACAAGTGTCTTAAGACTAGTGTCTTTAAGACAGTAGCCGACAGTCTTTTAACACAGTAGTCTCACACAAGTGTCTTTAAGACAGTAGTCGACACAAGTAGTCACACAAGTGTCTTAAGACAGTAGTCTAGTGGAGAGATACCCACCTCTTCATAAACGTTGAGGCTCTTTTTTATACCCCTGCTGGATTGGATGAAATGTGCAATAAGTCTCTTGTTGCATATTATGCCTAATAAGAAGATGCTGACACAACAGTTTAGAAAAGCTGACATGCATCAGTTTGATTGTTTGATTGTTTTCTTGAACAATGAAAAGATTTATTATACATATATAATACATGGTCAGCTTAAACCAAGTCATTAATATTCAGCCATCTTTGACTCAAGCCTTTTAATAAATCCTAAACTTTACAACTCTCACACCCAGCATCTATTTGGCATCTATTTGGCAGAAATCTAGAAACTCCATGATCTGGTTGTTGCTGATGGCAGCTCAGACACCACCTTTACTATTTTCTCAGGTGATTGCAAGCCTGAAGTGTCACTCTATTATTATTCATGTTGCTTTGAGCATGCCAGAAGGAAGGTTTTCTACATGATTAAGAATGCATGCACATTATTAAAACCTACATGTTAAACTGGTCAGTCATATGCAGCATAACATTTTTACTTTAAAATCTAATGTGCATGATAGATCATGAATCTTCATTCATGAATGATGAAAGTATGGGGGAGATGCCTAGTCTCACCTACATAAAAAATAAAAGGTACAACAATCTAGATGATATACACCTTTATTCATTCATTGTTCAGAAAAACAAAACAAACAGCACAATAAAATGCAGTCTGTCAGTTTTTCAAAACAAAGAAATAGCCTATACAACATGTTAAACTGAACATAGTCAGCATTTCTACTTAGATTAAACCAAAAATAGTTGACTGTAAAATTAAACTACCTTAGGAAACCAACAATGTAACAGCTCGACATTTGCCTCCCGCTCTTAGATCCTCCTGCAGAAACAAATTGAGGTTAAAAAAGGCCTTGTAAATATAACCAAAATGCAGCTGCAGTAGCTACCGTTGTCCCGCAGGGGGCGCGCACGAGCAGCAGCGTCTCGACGGACTTCTGCAGCGGCGACTCCTCCGGTAGAACCGTGGTATCTCCACTAGACTACTGTCCGGCCTCCTGCAGCAGCGGCGGCGGCGGCGGCGGCGGCGACTCCTCCGGCCTCTCACCGCCACGTCGGGGCGGCTCCATGGCCAACAGCTGCACGCCGGCTGTGATCAGGGACCTGAAGATAAATAGTGAGAGGCGGGGTCCAAAGGAACCCGCCTGCCTCTCACACTCTCACAGGTGTATGGATGTATGGTTGTAGGCTGCGTGTCTGCGCACATGAGTAGTAGTACTATGGTGGACCTTAAAAATCCCCTGCGGAAAATCAGGAAAGCAGGGGTGGAGCGCATAGCGCAACATAGCCATGTGGCTGCAGACGCACAGTGAGTGTGTGGTGGTGTGCCTATTGCTACAACTTACCTGTTACACGTGTCGTCTTCCTCCTGGATCTCTGGAACCTGTCGCCTCTTCTCAGGGTCATCTGGCAAAAACGGTACCCGGGGTCCGAGACCACTTTATAGGTCCGGGAGATACCAACTGGAGGAATCGGGAGGGGGAAGTGAAGCCGTGTGTTGCTGTGTTTAATAAAGTAAAACTATGGATTTATAATTTACTTTAGTTATAGGAAGTCTAAACGTGTCTGTAAATTAATATGGATATTTTGGGGTGAGTAAAAGCGTAAATATATTGGCGCATATTTATGCGATGGCTAAACGGACCTCTATAGATCGTATTGGTCCGGTCCAATTAGTCACCAGGTGTGTAAAAAGAGCTCAATCATTGGTGAGGGAGCAGGTGGGGACCAGTAGAACCGTGGAGGAGGAGGAGCATGTAGGAAATTATAGTACAGCTCAATTAAAACCAAGCACTCCCATTGGTTGAGAGTGAGTCACTTGAAATCAAAGGATATTACGTGTCTTGTAGCAGTACTCTTTAATAAACAACCACAGTTACAGTTGAGTGTTACAATAATCAATTAGTGACATCATTTGAAACAGAGGGTTTTCAGTGTTAGTGTTATGCCCGCGAGAGCTGCGGTATCTTCAGCGCTCGAGCAAAGGACGCCGGAGGAAAAGTGGATGCTTTCTGAAATAGAGTACATGTCAAGCCTTATAGAAAACATCATTTAAAAAAAACATTTCCTCTTGACTTAAGTATGCCAAAGGAGTGCGTTGTTCTGAAATCAACTCTCCGGCTACGTACGCAAACTAAACACACGGGGAACCTAAACAAAATCAAAACATGCATAACAGTTAAGCTGAACATAGTTCAGAGTATTGGATGTGTCATAAGCACAATGCCGTGAAGAGGCATTACTTTGGGCTCAATCAGGGGCCACGCTGACACACGGTGCCAGGGGCCGGGAGAGGCGCTCTTCGCACGCAGAGGTTCCCTCTCGCCGGGCGCTGGTGAACAATGTGACTCGCCGACGCGAGAGACGCCGGCGCTTGTGAGGAACCGCGTGGCGAAGCTCACTGTCCGCCTCAAGACGACTCAAAGATACGAGTGGTCTGGATGTGTATCGTGCTACTAGTAAAAGTGCAACCTACGTGGGTATCTCCTCCTCGGGATCATCCCAGCATGCGATAGGCCACGGGCAGGTCACGTCAGCATGAGCCTTTAAGTGCTACGTTAGCTTCCTGCGTGTGGACAAGTGGAAACCTTTTCTTCGTTTCTTATTTGTGTACTGTGGCCAAATTGTCTTTTTTTTTATATATATATATATTTGTCCTTAAAATATCAAATAGATGGAAAGAAGAGAGCCGATTAGCCATGTAAACATCCTGCTGTAAGTCAGCAGTTGTAGAAGCTATTCTGGAGTGGATCATTTCTGCTTCCATGAAAACCTCATCTTGTTGTAAAAGACCAAAAGTGGCTTCATACATTCATCAAAATACTCCAGGTAGAGCGTTGGTAGAGTGTTACACTTTTAAAATGGCCACAATGGTTTTTGAGACTGACCCAAATGTAAAAACGTGACTTTTGAAACATGGTTGGGGTCTGATCACTCCAGTCATGATTCAACAGAAACAATAGATTAACTATTGATTACATGTCAAATCTCTATTATTTAAAGCATAAAGTTGTAGGTCACTTTAAAAGTATATTTACTTCCCGATTTAATAAAAAAAAAGCTAAAACTGACCCCACCCAAAAACTAGAGTGGTTCTCTTCTGTTTTCAAACGGGCATTTAACCACAAAACCAAAGCATATTCCTCAAAGGATTTGGTTGGAGCTTCAGTAGAAAATAAGCCAGCTTCAAACCCAAAAGCGCAAATAAAATCGCGTGTGATACCTCGACACAGTAGGCAGACCACAATTGTCTCAAAGCCATTTCCGCGAGATTAAAAGCTAGAACATCTCTATTGGAATATAACTGTCGTCAATGCATTTAATCATACGGCAATACATCGGACCGTTTGATAGATACGGATCGACGCGTCCATGTACTGAATATAATAACTTCATGATACAATTTGTATCAAACGAGGGTTTTCTCTGTCCAGCGTGGATTCAGCCGGGATCTGCTACAGACGACCGGTTAAATATATTTACAATACGTACAGGATTCACTGATCCAGATGTTCTCTGTCTGTAGCAGATACGAGTTGACCCGAAACAAAAGAGAGAGAGAAGGAAGAGATAGCGATAGAGATAGAGAGAGTCCCTTACTAAAACTAAGGTACACACGACAGGGTCACCCATCTCTACGGCTACAACTCGGACCAGAGTACCGACGCCGTCTCTAATAAGACGACCGTCTCTCAGACGCGCTTTCTGACCGGCGTGGACAGAAGGCCCACAGATGGCCTCGCGACACAAAGATAACATGGTCCAGACATGATGAATTAAAGAAAATCCATCGGAGCAACACTTTTCTTTAACGTTTCAAAAATACTGCCTGACTGCGTTCTGAACACACATCAAGTCAGACTCTCGGTGGTGGAAACGCTTCCACATCCTTCATATCCGTCGTCGTGTCTGCAAAGTGATGCTCACGAGGTGGTGGATTCATCGTAAAACAAAAGAAACAAGTCCTGCACGGAAAAGACACTTAATAAGCTACCTGATAAATAAAAAAAAGGACTAAGTGGGCCAGTCTGGAACAACCTCCACCGGTCCAACAGAGGAGCTTCTCCCCCCACGGTATCGTCAGTCTCTAAGCGTGGGCATCGTCTCCTCGTCGACGATCCAAAAGCATCGCGGTATTTTAAATTCCACCGTGCAAAGACAGAATGCAGGTTAGCATCAGTTCCTCAGTAGCCCGTTTGGGCTTTCTCCGCCAGTATGGCCGCCGCCAGCTGCTGGGGGTCCGTGACGTGGGGGCTCCGGGCCATCACCCGGCTCACCAGCTCCGGGGGGAAGATGTTACACAGGTTGACGTACACCTTCTCCCTCGCGTCCCCGTAGCGCCCGTGGGCCGGCGACTCCGCGTGCTGCGGCATGTAGGAGGGCGGCGCGTGGTGAGACGGGTGAGGCGGGTGAGGAGAGTGGGCCCGGGGCGGCGGGTGGTTCAAGTAGTGCGTCGGGGACGGGTGGAGAGCCGGGTGGGAGGAGTGGTGCTGGGCGTAGCCGTCCTGGGCCCAGGGAGGGGCGTGCCAGGCCGCCGCCGCCTGCCGCGTGTCCGGGAGACTCTGATAGGCGGACGGCTCGTACCGGGAGGGCGGCACCGGGGGCTGCCGGTAGTACGCGTCCCAGCCGGGCGGCGCTTTAGTCCGGTGGTGGTGGTGGTGGTGGTGCGAGGAGGACAGGTGGTCGTACAGGTGGGAGTCCGACGCGCTATCTCCCCGCGTCGGCGCCAGGCAGCGGCCCAGAGGCGAGCCGGGGGGGTGCGGGCTGGACTGGGCCAGAGAGCGGTAGTCGCCCGGGCAACTGGAGCGAGCCGCCAGGGGCTGGTGCTGGAGATGCGGGGGCAACGGGTAGAGCGGCCGCTTCGGGTGAGCCTCCGGCGGCGGCGAGGGATCGTGGGCGCAGGACTGCCCCCGCAGGTGGTAGCCGTGCGGCGCCAAGTTAGCCGCGTAGTCGGCGGGGTGAAGGCCGCACGGCTCGTGGGTCGGGGCGGCGTGGTGCGGGTACAGCCGACTGTGCGGATTGGCGAAATGCACGCCGTCGTCCGGCGAGCTCTCCGCGGGGCAGCCGGGACAGGAGCGCTCGCCGTACGAGTCGCAGCTGCTGCCGCCGCAGCTCACGCCGCTCTCGCTGCCGCACTCGGAGCCCGCCGAGCCCAGGGAGCCGAGGCGCGGGTCGGCGTCGCCGGGGAAACGGCAGTCGGGGCTCCGGCGGGAGGAGAGGCTGCGGCCGGAGTAGGCGCGAGTCACCGAGTAGTAGCTCAGGTCCGGAGACTCGCAGTGAGGGTAGAGGTCGTGGCCGGGTGCCGGCAGACCGTGGGGGGGCGCCGCTCTGCACGGCTGCTCCTGGGGGAGGAAACCGGACGGAGGGCCTCCCGGGGCCGAGGACACGCTCACGCCGCCGCCGCCGCTCTTCAGCTTCTCCTCGGCGTCGCCGTACGACAGAGCGCGGACGCCGGGGTCCGACGGACGTTTCTGGGCGCCTCTCTTGGCCTCCGTGCTGCCGGCTGGCACACTGTGGCTCTTCACCAAGCCGGCGTCCCCCGGGTTCTTCGCGGCGCCGCAGGTCTTGGCGCTGGCGCGCAGCTCGTCGGCCACGGCGCGCTGAGGCTGAGCGCCTCTCTCCGGGTGGTAGTACTTACACTTGTGGCCGTAAGTGCACTTCTTCCCTGGAGGCAAAAAGGTCTCGATTTAAAAAAAACTCCAAACAAACAAGATGCAAAACGAGTCAATGTAATGTGTGTATATAATACACACATTGACGATCCGAGTTCTCACCGTATGGGCAGGGCTGTTTCTTCTGCTCGGGCATGATGGGTCTCTTCCTCAGGAAGTTGTCCAAGCTGGGGCCGTGGCGCCCGAGGGGGTCGTCCGGGGGCATGAATCTGACGAAGGATTGGAAAAGGACGAGTTAGTCGTAGGACTTTAAGTCCGGGTGCACACTCCTGAGATACGCTTCTCAATTTACGAGTACATTGACCTTTTTATAACAAATGTCGGCCTTCGTGGAAGATACGAAAATGTGATCTGTAACCACGATCTCCGAGTCCACCGTTAGAATCATAAATCCTAAATGTCATCGAGCCTCCGCCCGTCCTCCCCTCCTCACTTGTCATTGACGAAGGAATACATAAGCAGCCGCTCGTCGACAAACTTCTTCCACTCGGGCTTCTCGTTGGCCAGGTCGCGGTAGTTGTCGTTGGAGACGATGATGCCGTCGGACTCGTAGGCCAGCTTCACGATGAAGCGGTCGTCGTAGCAAACCACGCGGCGACCTTGGACGCGCCGCGAAGGAGTGAACACCAGGATCTTCTCCTTCTCCAGGCGCCGCAGGATCTCCTGATCTGTGTATGAAGGGGGGGGGTTATGGTCAGCTGGAATCATCGTACAACTGACATTGAACGCATATGTGTGTGTGTGTGCGTGTGTGTGTGTGTGTGTTGCACCGACCCGTTATCGGGGCGTCGGGGCGCGACTGCTCCTTCCTCCAAGCCGGCACAAACACGGTGATGTCATGATGGCCTCGCTCCAGGAACCAATCCACAGCCAGCTGGATGCCCTGGCAGGAGAACACTTCCTTGTTGCCATGGCTACACGGCAAAGAGGAGGGATGGAGCCGATTAACACCTAACGAAGGTCAGTCGGCACATCTAACGGGCCGCGGCGGCTCACCTCATGGCCACGTTGCTGCCGTCCAAGACGACGGGCCGCAGGTTGTCGTGGTCGCTCAGCGCGTCGGGCGCACACGGCGAGTCCGACCGCTGGCCGTCCAGCAAATCGGAACAGCCGCAAGAGGAAGAGGACGACGAAGACGAGGTCGAGGCGAGCGGTCCCGCCGGCTGCTCGCCGTCCGCCCTGGTGCCCAGTTTGACCAGCTCCCCCAGGATGTCGTTGATGAGCGGCGCGGGGCCCAGCTTGGAGAGCACCAGGCGCACCGTCTCCTCCGGGTAGCCCAGCTTCAGGGCGAAGTCCAGCTTCGCCCGGTACTCCTTGCCGCCGGTGTCGGGCGAGGGATTGGAAGGAGGCGCCGGGCTCTCGCACGGCGAGCTCGGCGGGGACTTGAGTTCGAGCTCTGGCGAGGGCTCGGCCGAGGGCTCGGGGGGGCCCTCGGCGCCCAAGTCCACACATCGGGCTCGGCAGAGAGGCTGGTGGGCGTTTTTACTCGGAGTCGAGCCACACTCGTCTCCATCCGGGGCGGCGAGGGCGGCGCTGGAAGACGGCGGCGGCGGCTCCGGCGGCGGCTCGCACTCTGCATCCGACCCGGAGTTCTCTTCCGCCGCGGCAGGAGGAGGGGAACCGGCGGCGCTGCCGTTGCCGGAGCGCCCCCCCGGCGCCTCCGTAGCGGGGCGCCCGTCAGCGCCGCCGGCCTGCCGGTCCGACCCCGCTACGTGGAGGTACTCCAGGTCCAGCCCCAGGTCCAGGATGAGGCCCGCTCCCGCCTCCACATGGTCCTTCTGGCCCATGGGTCCGGCCCAGACATCCAGCACACGGGTGACTGCTGCCTCTCACACAGCTGGACTCATCGGTGCCTAGAGCGAGAGACGAGAGAAGGGGAGGGCGGTGAGGAGGAGGAGAGAAGAGCGGTGGCGCTTTAAAGCCAGTAAAAAAAGGCAGAGAGATACTGGAACTAATATCAGAGCAGCAATAAAACCCGTTAAGCAACCAGAATCATTTACATGTTGAACATCTGAATATCTCTCCTTTGTTTTCCCACAGAAACCTGTTGCTTCATCTTTCTGACGCGCAGGCTGTGACGATTGTTTGCCCGACTCCGGCGGTCCGCTGGGGCACAAACTGGACACAAAGAGCCGGCGTGGGGCCTCTTACCCTAATTAATGGACTCCCGCGTTTATTCCCCCCCTCAGTCTGGCCCCAGTGTGTTATTACAGGGCCACAGCGCATTAATCTGTTTTCTGTTTTTTTTTAGAGACAGCAAACCGTTAGGGATGGGGCAGACGGACCCTTCCCCCCTCGCATTCTACCTGGTAATTAAGAGCCATATGCTCGTCTCTGCATTGGGTGGTGGAGTCACCCGTCAGAGATCAGAGAGCAGAGCCCCCCCCCCCCAAAAAAAAAACAAAAAAAAACATTGCTTTTTTCCAAACATTGCTTTTTAATCCTACGAATGTAAATGTGTATCGGGACCTATCGGATAATGGAAGAGGAAGTGACTTAAAGATGGTGAAGTGACTTAAAGATGGTGGTTTGGGAGGAGTGGGGGGGGAAGAGGGGGGGGGGGGGCTGCCTAGCAACGCGGCTGAGCTACTGTTGCTAAGCTACAGCTGTTGAAAGCATTCTAGCCTCCAAATGCCAAGACAGAGGCGTTCGGTCGGAGGCCCGCCTTCCCCACACACACGCACACACACACACACACACACACACACACACACACACACACAGACACACACAACAAAAAGATCTGGTGTGTGGGGGAGGGAGGGGCTTAAGTGTGCCTTCAATGGCAACCCCACCCCGCCACCGAGGACAACAATAGACCCGCAGGAGAGAGTAGGACCGGGGACCTTGGCATCGACGAGTGTAGGCGTTGATGGTGTCCGTGCCTGCATCACAAAGTGACTCATACTGCCGCGGACACACACACACACACACACACACACACACACACACACACACACACACACACACACACACACACACAAGGATGCAAACAGGAGATCACTCAGCTGCATTGAAAGTCTTGTGAAAGAATTGTATAAGTACCGTGTCTGTATCTGCAGTCCGACTGGGTGTCAAACTAATTAAAGGGTTTCTTCATCAATGTGATTATTATATTTAATGGTTGTAAGTTAGGTTATTTTGTCCTGACTGGAGGTCAAATCTATTCAAACGCCACAGCGGTCGGTGGCTTTTTACATAAAAATGAGTTCCACGAACAAACGTGACGAGATTTTAAACAAGCGGATGAGTAAATGTACGGGAAGAGCTAACGTCGGATCAGTGCATCACTTTCAGTAACTAAACTGTGTTTTATCAAACTTGTTTCTATATGTCTGGTCAGTTTCGTAATGGAGAGAGATGTTTATCACAGAACTGATTTATATATTCACAGAAACAGGATGCATGCACATCAGTGCAGAATGAAGGAGTGGTGATGGAATAGTTTCATCAACGTGTCGCATCTCCTTAAATACTACAACTAACGATGACTTTCACTTGTCATTGATTAGATGGGATTATTTTCTCGATTAATAGGCAAACAGTTTTTTCTGTAAAATGTCAGAAAACAGTGTAGAAAATGCCCAAAGATATGAACTACTAAAATAACAAACAAACAAAGAGCACACGTGGTTATCATACACCATATGGTTATCGGCTGCATCACAATCGCGTTGACCTCATTTGATTTCTTTCCAATCCCTAAACATCTGATAACAATAGCTGCTTAACGGCAGAGAGCTGAGCTCTATGAGGCCTGAAACGTCTGTGGCGTGGTCCAAGTGGAACTATGAAACAGGGCATTGTGGACTAGCCCAACCGGGCTCAACGTGTTGACGGGCCCACCGCGCCATCCCCAGACCTCCAGGCTGAGTGGGTGCATCTTTCAAACATCAGCAGCTCCCACACAGCGCCGCGCTGCCGGCTTTGATGGAGGCCGTAATGAATATGTAACGCCGTCCTTACAGCGCTTTGTGTGCGGGAGCTTTGTGTAAAAGAAAAAGTGTGTGTGCGGCAGAGAGAAAGAGAAAAGAGGTTTTCTGGTTTGAAGGAGGGGGGGGGGTTGTCTGGCGGGTACGTTGCTGCATGGCGGTGGATACTGTGAAAAAGTTATTGTTAAAAAAAAGGGGGGGGGGGGAATAATAACTTGGTGCGGCGGCTAGGCTTTCCCCGGCAGCAGCAGGGCAACAGATGTCTGCCGAGTGACACACACACACACACACACACACACACACACACACACACACACACAGCCTTATTTGACCCAGATAAGACAGCGCTTGCATTATTAACCCCCCACCCTACCCCCCCAAAAAACCACAACCCCCCCCTCTCTCACTAGGTTTCATATCTAAACCGATCGCACACTGACTGCAGCACCAGGGCCACAGCTGCAGACCGAATTGGAGGCAGGTGTAGCAGCCCTGAGCCACGGACCCTCCTGACCCCGGCTGCACATAAAGACGTCCTGCAGTGGCTGAACTTGGGACGCGTGGTGCAAACTCACACTCCACCATCACACTCCACCATCACACTCCATCATCTTGTATCTGCAATATTTCCCAACCGCAACCATCACCAGGCGGGGAGCACTGCCCTCCTCTGTACACTGCACCGTCACTTAGGTCACGTTAGTTCAGGATGATAAGTGTGTTATGATGCTGCCGCCCTGCAGCCTGTCCTGCATGAAGCACCGCTCTAGCGCGGGGGGGGGGGGGGGGGGGGGGCTCGGCATCACCTCACCGGCCCCAGTGAAACTGAGGTCGTCACAGTTGCTTTAAAAAAAAAAAAAACATACATCAAAACAGCCAAAAACAAAGAAGGAAGCTAAAAAAAGAAAAGAAAAAAAAACTCACCAGGCCTTAAAAGATCAACAACCAACAGAGAAGGGGACTGAGATCAGCTCATTTCCACACATTCAAATCTCTGAGGACCAGATTGGAAAACACGGCAGGTGACACAGAGGAGGAACAAGTCCCAAAGTTCCCACAGCAGCTACATCCGAGGCCGACGCTCGTCTTTCTCCGCAGGTTCACGGCACAGCATCCGGCGCCTCGCTCCTCCAGAGCCGTGTGTTTATTTATTTATTTCTCCACAGAAGCAGGCGAGTTGGACAATGAGTGGCGGAACAGATGGAGCAACAATGTCTGCCTTTCCCTCGTTTGGAGTGGCTGCTCCTCCACCAATCAGAGAGGAGCGGCCTCACAATGAGGCACAGAGAAAAAGGGGGGAGGGAGGAGGAGGGGAAGGAGGAGGGGAGTGGCTGTGGGTAAATGCCTGCAACACACAGTTTCCCCAAGGCACGCGTACTCAACGTACACCAGCATCCCCCCCCCCCTCGCCTCCCCTCCGCCTGAAAGGGCTTCCCCTGTGTGGCCGATGAATCAACGAGGGGGTGGGCGGCTGAACAATGGAGCCACACAATGGGGGGCCGGGGAGGGCAGCTGCAGCGTGAGGGCTGGTGCTATTACGGCCCGGGGGCAGCAATGGAGAACACCTGGCTCCAGAGCACCACAGTCACTCTGCCCTTTGTCCGGGGCATGGAGATGGATTGGGAGGGAGGGGGGGGGGGAGGGAGGGGGGGGGCTCCAAACAGAAAGAAAAGACCAGGGCTGGCTGACAGACTGGCGTGGCCTTTAAGAGAGTGCAAGAGGAAAGAGGAGAGTGTGGCCTGGGCTGAAAGGGAAAAGGGAAAAGGGACAAGTGTGTGTGTGTGTGTGTGTGTGTGGGGGGGGGGGGTCGAGAGACATCAAAAAGTTGTATGTCGGGAGCGGAGCCGAGGGGAGCTGTTCCTCATTGTTGCAGCACACTTCGGGCAGATGACTCGGAAGCACAAGTCTTTGCCCATTCCCTCTTTTATGTGACGGCCGAGAACACAATCTGAATGAAATCTGACCGTCACGTTAATAAGATGCCAAAAGTAGGATAACAGTCGATTTATCCTTGATGCAAATACATAGAATAAACATTAAAAGTATTCCTTTGCATAATTCACACACATAAAAGCAAGCTTGGAGTGAGCGCAATACTCTACCCAGTGTACTAACCAGCCTGATGTCAACACACGTCGGGGAGCTATAAGGAGGAAGCAAAATAAAATTTAATGATTATAACAAAAGGGACGTGGATCCAAGCCAGGGAGCAAGATATGTTGAAATAAAAGCAAGCTGCTGAACCATAATGGGCTTCACCTTCAAATTCTTGACAGGACTTTTTTTAATAAAAAAAAGGACATCTGGATGTCCGTGAAGGTTGACGGAGCGGTCAGATTTCAATGTTTTCACTAATGTTGCAAAGCTTATCAGCAAAGAGATCATGATCTAGTTATTGACATCCCCTCCAGTAATGAGGCTGGCACTGAACTAAGAGAACAAACTGGAGATGAACGAACACTAGCCGATTAAACATCTCATTAAATATAGTCCGTCATTTGGAGAGAAAAACTGCTTTTCTTTTATTAACCAAATGCTTTAATAATTGTGGATTCATATCCTCGATCGTTCCATTATCGTCCATCAAATATCCGCCAGTCAAAGTATTCAAATTGCTTGTGTTGCCCAACAGTCCACAACCCAAAGACATTCAGTTTATTATTAAGAAAACAGAAATACAAATTCAGTCAGATGAGGTTTAACGCCAAGGACAACTTTATCTTGGCAACAACACGTGAACACGTGATCTAAAAGCAACACAGTGTGTGTTCTCGCTCAACTTTCTGAATAAGATAGGAGATCTCAGGGCTCCAAACAGGAGAGACGGCCTGATTAAATAAGGTCCCAGTCAGCTTCGCCCAGAAAGATAAGGATGATAGGGGAGATATGAGATATGACAGCTGACGCGCGCACACACACACACACACACACACACACACACACACACACACACACACACACACACACACACACACACACACACACACACACACACACACACACAGACAGAAGAGCACTCTGTCGACCATCTGTCCTCACAAACAGGTGTGTGTGTGTGTGTGTGTGCTGCTCCCAACAACTGCATCAGCAGGACGATCGTTTTTCTCTTTGGAGACAGACTAATGTCCAGAAAACAGACGTAAACTCTTGGGTTCCACGGAGAAAGAGCCATTATGAGAGACACACGCCTTCTTTGCAGCGCTTTATTGCCCCAACTAATGATTAGTTCCACTATTGAGTAATTCTCTTCATTAACCTATAATCTTCAAATCATAAAAAGTGTGAAAAAATCAAAGCGACGCAAAAGAATATCCAGTTTAATGTCACTTAAAAGATCAACAGCTGCAGATCAATGAGGGGTGTTGCAGGTTTTTCAGCATCAGACCCAACTGGCAGGTTAGAACAAATACTGAACATGATTTGCATGTCCTATCAGGTCTAACCCAACAGAAGGAGACCCCCTGGCCTTGTGACCTCTCTGACCCCATGGAGCACTCCTCAAAACTGCCGGTATAGATTAAATGTGGACGTTATGGCAACGCTCAGCAGCTCGCTGTGCGTCTGCTGCATACGGGATGAAGCCCAAACACCACAGCTGCAGCCCTGAAACCAGACTGATCTTTAAAACCACCGTGACGTTAAGAAGTTTTTTATTTCTTATTTTTTATTTTACTGGGCTGTGAAATGGGCTCTTTGCATGGAGCATTGGGGAAAGTGAGATGTTAAGAGACAGGCAGGATGCACAGAAGTTGAAAGAGAGGATGAAATAAAAGCCAGCTGCTGGGGCTCACGTCACCTCCCCCTGTCCATCAGAAAACCTGTGAACCCCAGACTGGGCCGCTACTGTTACGATCCTCGGGGAGCCACTACAGCAACCAGTGAGCCACAAAGAAACAGCTGTCAGAGACAGCACGTGCAGATGAACAGCAGACAGGTGTGTGTGGGGGGGCGAGAGAGAGAGAGAGAGACACACACAGAGCTCCTTCATGATAAACCAGAGGGCGCGTGTGTTGGCCTTCTTCCATCCAGAGCACACCGGTTACATTTATTCTGGTATGAAAACATGTTCACCTGGATTTAGATTAAACACACAAACGCGTAACGCACACCAGGCGCGCGCACACACAGCAGCATCCCCGTAATCTGCCTGTTGAAAGGAATCCACAGGGAACTAAAGTGTGGCACGTTGGGGGCGGCGCGCGCAGCGGCGTGCACGGTCCCTGCAAAGCGACGCCGTCACGACCTGCCTGCAGCGCCGCCCCCCCCCCCCCCACCACAGCAACCTGCGGCTCCTCCGCGAGAACGAGTGCGCTGCGCGCGACACTCACCCGGTCCGGGCCGCCGCTGGAGCCGCACGACGCTCTTGGTAACGTGTATGAGCGAATTTTCCCTCCATCACATACTGGCGACGCAAAAACATCCGCCTGGATTCTGTGCAGCGGGACTCAGACAAAAGTGCGTCAAGCCGCAGAGATCGCTGCGCGGCGGCTTCCGCTCCTTTCCGCTGCGTTTCAAAATAAAAGCCGCGTTAGAAGCGTTTTACGTGGCATAGCATGGAGTTCCCGTCTCAACCCGTCTTCCTTTGTTTGGTGCATGGATTATATCACAGTAATACGAGACGACTATTCTACTATCGCAGTGTATCATATTTCCGGAGGTTATATTCACGGGGGCCTTGCAGTACATATGCTACATTCATCTAATAAAGTTACGTATTTTAGATCCATGTATTGGTATTAAGAGTAAACTATAAAAATATCAGCTTTAGTAAACTGCCAGCACGTTTGGAGTTGACGTGCGACGTGAAGTGAGGTGCGCAGCGGCGCCCCCTCGTGGTTGAGATGAATAACGCACTTTTAAAAATTCAGATTTATTGGGGGAAGGTGGGCAGAGAACCGGGTTTCCTAACTGGAATATGTCTGCTTTTAATTTTGGTATTTAGATAGTTTGAAATGTGTGGTTTTTAAAAAAAAGAATTTGAATAAATCTTTACTTTCTTTTCACCCTAATACTGAGGCACGTATTAGAATAAATGGTGATAGGTTGAGAAGTTGTACGGCAGGTTATTAATGTCAGGCTGTGGAATAGATTATTTAATATGGCTGAAAGCAGGGAAATATATCTTATCATTTTCACGTTACTATATTTATATGACGATATTAGTTTACATGCAAAACACATGATTTAACCTAGAAGAAACCGAACATACTATTTATGTGGCCTAAAGGCAATATGGCAGCTTGAAGGAGTTTACCCATTTCAGTATCCATTATAATAAAATAGTTGAATGAAAAATGCAGAATGAAATATTACCCCAGAGTTAAACTCTTGAAACATGTGCAAGTGGCTTTTTGATGGGTATGCTGATCTTATACATGATACGTTGTTATCATACCTGCAAACTCATGAGGGGTGACAACGGGGGTGCAGGTGACTTTTTTGTTTGTTTCCACATCCACGTTATTTGATGACACCTTAGAGCTTTTATAACTAGTCTTTTGATTGTTCTGACCACAAATCTAAATAAACATTTTAAGAAAAAAAGGTCCTCTGAATATTTCAGTGATCGGGCCGTAATAATAGTAATAACAACTTTATATTATCATTATATATAATATGGTTAAAGTCATTCATGAACCAACTTCCTTTTTTTCTTTACTTGTGCTCTACTGAGCTTTCAGCCTTCTGATTCTGTTCCATGATTCTGTTCCATGACTCTGTCCGAGGAGCCTGTTCCTTTGACGTGTCCCATCAAAGATGTTCTATTGCTTAGATCACCACATCGCATGTTCTCCGTGTCTCACTCCAATCTCATAAACGCCGGCCGTCCAATGTACCCCACCACCACGAAAAACTAAAAGTCTTCGGATCTACACGATTACCTATTTTGATTTAAAAAAGCCAATTTTTTTTGACAAACAGTTAATTTAATCAAAAACTACTCATAAAAATAAAGACACCACACTGTAAATTACTTTTGATTTTATTCAATGGAAGAAAAAAAAAGACCTTCAGGAAAATACAGTAATTCCCATAGTACACACAGAGAGGACATAAATTAGAGAGGCATGGCAGAGAGAGAGACGCTTGAGGGGGGAACATGTCACCTGGCACCTAGGTGGTAGAAAACATTTGATCCACGCTGCCACACAGCCAGGGGCCCGCTGTGCACGCGATGCAGGATGTAGAGGAATCAGTGAAATCGCACGCTAGACCTGTGGAGTTCGTAACGCGAGCTAAAGTGGATTATTCCTGTACACAAACGTCTAAATGATAATACAAAAAGGGAATAATACAAAATACAAAAAACAGGGAAAAACGGCCCTCAAAATAAACCATAAATATTCATATCGATGCACATTGGTTTAACAAAACAATTGCTTCTGTAAACATTTTCAACATAAGGTGTACAATTTAGAAACCACTGCAGTCGCATACTTATCTGAAGGATTACATAATAAAAATTGCAGAAACAAGACTAAAAACTAAGTCCGAGTTAAAAATATGCCGCTTAGTTCACGCCGTCCAAAGTGGTTTTGTAACACTGCGATTAGAACGTGACTTTCTTTGCCTTTCACAGATGATCAGGACAGTGAAAGCATCTCATCCCCGTGTCCTGCAGCTCCCAGCGGGTCCCACCGGGGACAGTTTGACTGAGAGCCGGGTCAGAGAGTTGAAGTTTAGGCGGGCGGGTGGGTGGGGAGGGGGGAGAGGGGGGTGGTAGGTAATATCGTTTTCTCATTCACACAAACACAGCTGCAGGATGGACTCTATATTTTAACAGTGGTTATGAGGCGGTCTAACATGAAGTGACAAAGTCTTTCCTTGTCGTCCGGGTTAAAAGAGGATGAGAGGAAGAACGGTACAATTAAGTAGATTTCCATTCTGGGATGGAAAAAAGATCCAGTTCAAAGTATTTTGTCTTTTCAATGGAGACTGGACTAAGAAAACAAACTAATCGCCTGTCTGAAGCCCAAAATAAAAAATAAAACAGACGTCCGGTATTGAGTCACATGGCTGATTTAGACTCGAGTGTTCCTACAGTACATCAATTCAAAACTTCACCTTTAACTCGTAGAAACCCACAGAGGATTGTGAGCCGTTTTAAAATCATCTGGAGACCCTTCTAAGGCAATGGTTTAGCTACTTAAGCTAAAGTCCCCTTCAAAATACAGTTGGATGATTGTAGAAGTGAAATTCAAACGCGTGCAGACGGAGGACAATCAGCTGATCTGGATTTCCTCCCCGTTGTTCGAGACGTGATGTTGGAAGCTTCTTCTCGGCCCTCTGGATCTGTGCACCCTGCCTTCGTTCCCTCGCCGTGCCTCCTGCCCACTGGCCTCAATGCCCCCCCCCCTGATAATTCTGCTCGTCTAATTCACAGTTTATCCTTTAGCCCTACTTATGACCGATGTTTAAAAAAAAAAAAAAAGGGAACATCCACCTGCTACTGCATCTCACATTTCTGGGTCCATTTGTTGTTTTGGTTGATAGTTTTCATATTTCCAGTAGACGTGAAAATGAGCAACAGACACAACTGGTAGAGCAGAGGAGCAAATCATAATTGGGAAAGCCGTAAAAATTAAAAAAGACAACGTGATGACAAATGGGGTTAATTCTTCCCTTAAAACGTATGGATGGTCGTGTCCTAAAATCCTTATGCTTTATTTATGCGCTGCAAGTCACATACAACGTGTGTAAAAACTGGGGCAGAACGTTTGTTGATAACACCAAAGCAAAAATGCCGTTATAAACGGGGCTGCTTCTGTCCGACACGACCTACAATATGTGAGGCAATGTGGTAAAAGTCGAGATAGTGTCTGTAAAACCTGGGAGTGTCTGAAGCCTACAAGGTAGATGTAGTTTGTATGTACATGCTGATATCCAGTACCCTGTATTTAATGGATATATCAAGAAGGTCCCTTAAAAAAAATCTTCACTTTCAGGAAGAGAAGGCAAAAAAAGTGAAGATGCAGAGGCAGATTTACATGTCAAGCGTTGTTATCTATGTGGCGGTGAACTCGTGTTAAATGGCATGCTTGACGTGGAAATCTACCGTGGCGGGAAGAGGGAGTTTAACTTCACCTGAACGGGACTAAACTACAGCTACGCACGGCGACACTCGAGGTGTGGCACATAAAGGATTCGCCTTCTTTGATCCAGTGTCTGCCGCGTTGAGCCTCTCGCCGTCCCTTCAGTCATTCACATGCTCAGTGTTTCCTCCGCTCACACACGTACACGATGCAACGTTTTACTATGACACATAAAGGTTTACCGTCAACTGGCAACAGATCCCGCAGAGGAAGAGGAGGTCGGCTCAAAGGTTGGGTGAGGGAGAGGGGGGGGGGGATTTCTGTTGTTGTAATATAGTTTACTAGTACACTCAGTGGACACGAACAGAACGCACCTCCTCGCCCCCCAAATACACGCCGGTCCCCGTCTTCTTTTCGTGATTACAGTCCAATCCGTTTTTTTTGTGTTTTTTTCCGAAGCCGTTCCCTCCATCAAGACGCCCAAGGCTTCATCTTCTTCTTCTTCTTCTTCTTCTTCTTCTTCTTCTTCGTCGGTCATAGTCACAATCGTCGTCTGTTGGTCACTGCTTCGGCGTGGTGGTGGTGGTGGTGGTGTCGGCCCGGCGTGGCGGGGACGTCGACTACCAGCTCATGAGGGAGGTGCGTCCCAGGGTCATGAAGTACACCTGGCTGGCACCTCCGGCGCGCACGGAGGCGAAGAACACCTGAGAGGGGGGGTGGACAAAGGGGACGCGTGTCAGCCTGGGGACATCGTCTTGGACAGGCGCGCTAAGAATCCCGTGAAATAAAACGGACAAAGAAAGGAAGGAAGGACTTCTCACCTTGTCGTTCCTCTCACAGAGGAACTTGAGTCTCTGGGCCCTCTTGTGCATGAAGACGCCGTCCAGGTGGCCCGTCTCCACGGAGCGGATCTCTATGGCCTTCTCACCCCAGCCCATGATCTGGTTCGACCTAATGTAGGCTGCTCGGGCAGAGAGAGAGAGAGGGGGGGGGTTCATGAGACGCCATTCAAAGACGAACAGATGGTCGTCACACTGAGCTGATGGCTGGAGTGAGTTGCACAGACTCCCACTCACCCACTGAAGTGGGCATTTCCCCCCACTGCAGCACCACGTCCTTGGTGATGCGCCCGTAGGTGTTGACGTAGACGCCCTCGTCCTCGTAACACACCAGCAGCTCGATGCCGTCGGTGTTGGGCAAGATGATGATGGCGTGGCACTGAATGCTGGTCTGGATCTGAGGGGGGAAAACAACCGGAGGGACGAGTTGAGAAAGAGAGAGAGAGAGAGAGAGGAGGCGTGGCCGGCGTGCGCTCGGTGCTCACGTGTGTGGGCAGGTAGATGTCGTAGACGGCGCCGGAGTCCACGTCCACGGCGTGGAAGCCTGAGCAGGAGCCGTAGATGACCTTTAACCTCTGACCTTCCTCCACCGTCAAGTCAACCAGCAGAGGCTTGTGCACCAGATCACCAAAAGACTGAAGAGAGAACAGTTAGTCGGGTCAGCTTGTGTCTCTTGGGGGGGGGGGGTCTTGCAGAAAGACGATAGCTCACCTTAAAGGCCATGAACTTGTGGTAGGGTTTGGGGGCCCAGGCGTAGACCTCCACTGCATTCTTCAAGGCCAGAACCAGGAACTTAATCCTCTCATATTTCACTGGAATGAGAAGGGAGTCACGGGTGAGTGATGGGGCGGCTTAAAGTGGGCCTGAACAACGAATCGGGGTCACTTTTATTTATTTATAATTTAGGAATCTTTGGAGACGTACCGACTTTGTAGTGCACGCAACCCTCCAGTTCGCCCACGTTAACCCAACCCTGCTTCTTCTCCACCTCAGGGTCGTTGTGCAAAATCTTGTTTCTCAGCCACGACAGGTAGTACACCCGCAGCTTGTTCTTTTTGCCTGCAGGAGGAGGAGTCACACGAGGGAGAAACGTCACAAACAACCGCATGTGGACCGCAAGTGTGTTGCAAGGAAACAACAACATCAAAGTGGCTTTGATATTATTGAACAATAATCCAACGGGGTGTTCAGCGCGTGCCCCGTACCCGATATGGTGACCAGGACGTTGAGTCCCTCCAGGACGTCCATCTGCTGGACGCGCCTCCGGTTGATCAGAGGGTAGACCTTCCCCTGACCGCTCCGGTCCAGCAGCATCAGACCGCTCTCTGTTCCCACCAGCAGGTTGACTCCTGGAGCGATCGGAGCAAACAAAAGGAACCGAGCCAGAGTTATTTGGGCGTTGATGGGTACCAGAGTAGGATCATTAGGTTTAACAAGCGACCGCCCCACTGAGGCGTTCCTGAGCGACGCCGTGAAGCCCACTTACCCCAGAGCGCGGCACACAAGATCTCAGAGTTGAACCTCTTCTTGTACTTGCGAATCTCTGGCGTGTCGCTGGGCGGGCGCGTGTTGACCGGGTTGACGTTGACCACGGAGCCTTTACGGGACGGGTCGGATTTCAGCGGGTCTGCGAGCCGTCCATCCGGCCCAAATGCTGGTGGGGGGGCAAATAGAGGTCAGGCTGCTGTATTTAAATTATTATCCAACAACCCGGTGCGTGCTTTGATTACACGGCGATGTGTCCGTTCATCTTCACCCTCTCCTTCATGTTTCCTCTTGGAGTTATTACAATAACGAGTAGATGGGGCGATACCGGCAATATCCCCTCATATAGCACTCGACTGTCGAAGTGTTTCAACATCATTTATTTATCAGTGTGGAAAGAATGTCGGGAGAGAAGCTATTGCTCATAAAAAAACTCCCTCAAGGGGAAACGAGGGCGGCTCAACAGTTTGTAATTACTGCGCTGCCATCGTAAACCCAGTCGCTACCTACCCAAGTTGTTGAGGGCGCTGCCGCTGGATGGAGAGATCTGGAGAAGACGAGGGTCGATGAAGGGCGTGAAGGAGGAGGAGGACTTGTGTTTGGACATGGAGTTGCTTTCTGACTGGGACTGAATGAGATTCAAAAGACATTTAGAAAACATTCAACTTGTACTTATCTCCATAGAAAGCAATACAGAGAGAGAACTAACAATCGGAGATAAATAAATGATTGTTATACTGATTTGTTTGATTGCAACAAACTCAACTGTGTTCACTCCAACTAGATGTTTGTGACACAAACAACTGGGAAAACATGGTTGGCACTGCAATTCATGACAAATCAGGTGAAGAAGAAGAAGAACAAAAGATGACGTGCAGTTGTGTTAGTTGTTTTGAAGCCAACCAAGACGGAAACGTTTTAGAGTGGGAAAAACAACAACGAGAAGAAATGTGTCGAGGGAGACGAGAAACGGTCCACATGCCGGCTGCTGCTGCGAAGTGTTAGAGGAAAGATCGTCTCCTGTTAAAGCACACGTTGTGTTTCCACCACCAGAGATGCGTGTCGTTAGCTCTGCATGTGTCACAGCACGAAGGAGGCGTAATCCACGACAACAAACATGACGAAGACATGTGATCTCTTCTCTGTATGTCGGTCATGTGTGCTTGAGGACTTGCAATCCAATACATATTTAAAAAAAATATATATAATGCCCCAATTCACCCCTACCATCACCCACCAGGCATGCCATCACCCCACACTGCTAGGACTACTCGACGTGGTCAATTCGTAGTGTCGTGTCCTCCATGACACGACCATGCTCTACCACCAGGAGGCGCCAGTGTTAGCGGCGACGCAGTGAATCGCAGGAGGGAAGCAGGTTGCAGATCAGAGGCGTCAGCCAAGCCAGAAGGGGGCAGAGGAGAGCCGGAGTGAAGGCAGGAGGACACACAGCAGAGCGCCGGAGAGGCTCCACCGACTGGAGGGCGGCGCGAGTACAGGCTTCGAGATGGAGAACAGTTTGCAATCCTGCACGACGTAGCGAGACAAAAGGAGCGCCCGCTACTAATTTATTACTCCGAGCTTCGCATTAAGGCAGAAGACGGCCATTTACAAATGCTCCTCTGCAGTACATGGTGCTGGAGCAGTAACACGCCGAGACAGAGCAAACAGATGCGACCGCTACTCGAGTCCGCTGCACGTCGAAGCCTGCACCCCCCGACGACCGTCCACTCCTCTGATGACGACGAGGATGACATACCTCCATGGCAGAGAGCTCGTCCAGGGAGTTCTGTGGGGACATGGCAGGACTGGCATAGCTAGATGATGAGGGGAAGGAGGAGGAGGAGGAGGAGGAGGAGGAGGAAGGGATGGTTGTGGAAGAGGAAGGCGAGTGATGGCTCTGCTGGATAAGGTCTGGCAGGTGGTGTATGCGGCCGGCAAAGCCGTTTTTCTCGGCCAGACCGTGGCTCGGGGGTTGGGGCTGGCCGTGGACGTGAACAAAGCCGGCCGAGGGAGAGGAGAGATTGACCAACTGCTTTATGTCGGCGGTGCTCTGGAAGCAAGAACAGGCACATTGGGCTCGAGCGAGCAGGTGGAGAGGCGCCCGTTTGGCCCGATTTACTACACGCTCGACTCGTCTCCGGAGACCGTCGCTGCTGTGCATGTCGCGCTAAACGCAATCTAGAACAATCTGAGGTATTAAGGTGAAATGAGAAGTCTGTAATGACTAAAACATAAAAAGGGCATGGTGGAGAATATGTGGTTACCAACACTGGACAAAGAAAGATGAACATGACATTTCTAACTATAAAAAAGCAGACTGCGCCTTTAACTGTGAAGCTAAGATGTAGATCCTCTCATCCCCCCTTCTTACCTGTCTGATGACCAGCGTGCCATCCTTGGAGGGCGTCATGTCGCCCTCAGAGTCCTCCATCAGCATGGTCTTGGCCGACTCCGTCTCCCCGTTGCTCAGCCTCCTGCGGAAGCCACGGGAAAATCTGACGTCCGTAACCAGACCGGCGTTAACACTCATGCAGAAAAGCCATGCAGCAGTTGAGAAGTGACAGAATTTTGTTGTTTTTTGCAAAGAAAGCAGCAGCCAGTAAGAACTTCGGGTCAACACATCATCGCAACGCCACCTACCCAGCCCTGGAGTCCTCAGCTCCCGAGGTGGACTCCTCACCCGCCTCCTGGTCCACCTCCTCGTCGTCTTCCTCGTCGGTGGTGCCCGAATCCTCGCTCGAGGAGGAATAGTCGGTGACCTTGTGGGGAGGCCTCACGTCGTCGACCGCACGAAGCTCCTTGGCCAGAGCGGTCAGATCCTAAGAGGGACAGGAAGGAAGACGTGAGTCCGACAGCTTGGCCAAATGCAGGTTTCCTAGAATCGTGCCACTTTAGAAATGTGTGCACTGACTAAAATCAAAAAGCTATCAATTCTAATAGTATGTGAGCAAATTTGGTGCCACGCTTTTACAAATAATGTTTTAATGAACTCAGGAACTTAGGTAAACAAGTGCAACAGGCTCTCACTCACTAGAACATCTTGAAGAGATTCCTCCCCACTTCATAAACATGTTTTATGTTCAGCTCCCTAATATCTAGAGGCCCACATCTCTGGGTATGTGTAGTCTAAATATTTGCCCTCTTTCGGTGTCTGTTTGAGCCCAGATGGAAGTTTCTTTCTAACCAAATACCCGTTAGATCCCAGTTAGTCCAAGTTATGTGATGTGGTGAGTTAAGTGGCATAGTGTTGCACCCTCTAAAGTGCATGTCTTGTAACCCTGTTGCCCTGAGCTTGTTCCTCGGAGACTTTGAATAACTTGTAAGGTCAGTGACGAGCAAGAAGAGGGAGGAGGGACACTTCCCAGGCATGCTCAACAAAGCCAATGTGCCGCATTACATTCAACAACAAAGCATCTCTGGCCGTTACAAGGGAAAAGGAGGAGTGTGGTTGCATTCAAATCAGGCTGGGCAAGCTGCCGCGGAGGGTTAACCCTTCTTGTGGCGATAAAGTGAGAAACAACTGTGCAGGCACGAAGGAAGAGGCAAACAAATCACAGGCACACAGCACGGTATCCAGTGACAGAGGGACGACTCATTGCATTAGTCCTCAGAGGAGAGAGACCGTTATCACGTAATGCAAAGGGGGCGCAAGCACAGGTGTGATGATGAAATCTGGTTTCATAGGCTTACCGCATCACCCTAAGAGGTTCCCCAACAATCACGAAGCATCGGATTCATGAGCAGTTTCACCAGGGGAGTGAATAATTGAAGTAGCAGAAAGTAGAGAGAAACACAAAACAGTGTTCACCTATTCAGCGTTAAACAAGTTCAACCGGCATTCGTAACGGAGGACTTACAGCTGGTCGGGTTGGCCGGGCGAGGTTCTTCTCATCTGGCTTTTTGGGAACATTTTCAGGCCGCTGGAGGGGTGATCCTTCAGATTTGGAGGAAGCTTTGAGGGAACAAAAGGAGGTCAATCTTTAATTGCCCGTATAAAAGAAAAAAAAGAAAAAATGTATTGGAGCGTGAGCAGATAGCATAGTAACGAGAATGGTGTTATTACAGTAATACTGAGGTAATAAGCAGCTGTTAGAGTTAGTGAAATGTAGCCGAGTACAGTACCGGGGGACTCACAGCGGGGTCGGAAGCGGTCGCCGGGACTGGCCTGGGAGCTGGAGTTGGAGGAGCCGGAGGAGCTGCCGCTGCCGGGCCGAGGCTGCAGCTTCTCCACCCGGTCCCACAGCGGCCGCTGCTCCACATTACTGCCACAGAGCACACCGCCGCATCAACGCAACGCTCAGAGAATCCTCGTAAACTGTGAGCTACTTCGTAAACAGACAAATAAAACGTCTGAATCCCGATGTCGCTCCGCTTACCCTGCGGCGCTCCTCTGCACAGCCTGGCTGCCGGGCTGCGAGGGCAGAGGGGACTCTCGGCGCGACAGCACCGGAGACCTGGAGGTCGTCCTCACCGGGACCTGGAGGACACAGACGGCAGGAAAACAGTTGTATTCAGTTACTTAGGTATGAACAATTTATGTCAAGAATAAAAAAGATAATCAAAACAGAAACCAGCGAAGAGCAACATATTCACTATAGTCGCGTAAACTCAATTTGGCACGTGTGTGGACCTCATCTTTGAATCTGGTATTAAAACCAGACGGTGAAATCATCTCTTTAAACACAACAACGGAGTGCTTCGAGGAAGCTGGACCGAGGATCTCCAGCACCGCCACTACACACTGTTGCGTATTGAATTAATAATTATTAAATCATTACTGAATGTGCAAAGTAATTTTAAAGCCGTGACGTTTCCTTGTGTCAAAGTGGATGAAAATGAGGCCGAACATCAAGGCAAACAAACGCACGGCGCGAGGTGAAGTGAGTGGCATGAAGAGGAGGTGAATGAGGGAGTTAAGGGCAGGAAAGGGATGGGGGAGGGGAGGGGGGCCTCATCAGCTCCTTACCTTGGGAGGTGCCTCCTCGCCGCTGGCCCTATTGTGGGCCTGAGGGTGGTGGAGGGGAGGTTGGGGGTCAGTGCGTGCGGGCGATGGGTGGTGATGGTGGGGGTCCTGGGAACGCAGGTGGAGTTGTGCAAAGTTAGAGGTCACGCCGCCGGGCTCGCTGAAGGACTGGGAGCGAGAGACCGCGGGCGGAGGAGGAGGAGGAAGAGGAGGAGGAGGAGGAGAGGGGGCGGCACTGTTGCTGCTTTTTAGAGCAGCCAGGTGGGACCACTGGACCTTTTAGGGGGGTGAGGGAGGAGGAGGAGCAGGAGGAGGAGGAGGTGGAACAAGCAGACAACACAGTGAGACATGAGGGAAGATGCGTGTGGTTTTGCACATACATGTGCTGAGATATGTCGGCTGCACATGCATGCAGCAGACGACACACAACACGACATGACGGTGTGATTCACGGTCTTGGCTGTCGGTGGATGCAACAACTTAAAGAAACGGGCTTCTCTGGACATTTTGTTTAGTTAGTTCCAGAAGATCGCCATCCTGTCGGTAAATATGCCGCATGTCGTTTTCACGCTAGCCTAATCTTTAGGTAATGATATGAGAGTGGTAGTGAAAAAGCTGATTTCCCATAAACTATTCCTTTAGCACGACCGTCTCTAGTTGCAGATAACTCTTTCTGTTGCGTTGCATGTTACTGGCTCCGCCCCCAACTGTTTCTGAACAGAAGGAAGAAAAACACACGTCGCCGCCCTTCTGCCCAGAAAGTGACCCCGGCTGTCGCGCCGCTGATTTCCCAAAACCGTGTGAGTACACACACTTTCTAAGAAGGGAGGGAGGAAGAGAGAGTGTCGAGGAGGAGAGGAACAGGCGGGGGTGGGGGGGAGTTACCTGAGGCTCCATGGGCCGGTGCATGGCGGAGGCCTCGGAGGAGGAGCCGCCGTTGGAGAAGGGTTCAGAGGAGCGGGGCGGCAGGGGGGGCTGCTTGGAGGGAGGGGCGATCTGAGGGGAGCCCTGAATGTTCTTACGGTACCGCTCGTCGGCCTGAGGGAATCGCACAGGGCAGAGAGGGAATGAGGGACAGGGGAATACTTCCAATGATTGAACAAACAGACACAAAAAACTATCAAGTAGACGGGAACCTCTTGAATCTAAAAGAATAGAGGCAGAGTTATGAATGGTTCCCGTCTGCTTGGTTGTTTTCCACCATGTGTTAGGAGTCTTCTGACACAGAAACCTTCACAAACATCTGGGGACATGGAACATGCGTGAAGCCCGTTTGAGGCAGCCGTACAGACGCATGTGCACAGACAGGTGGAGACGGGATTCTTTGCAACAGATACATCCTTGTAATTACGTTTACGTGATAAACGGTGGGGAACAAATGGTTGTTAATGACAGAACGGCTCTGTTGACGACGGGAGACACCGCTCGGGGTGCCCTGCATGTTAGTCTGGGCCTCAGCCGTCCTCATGCAACGGACCCGATCCACACGAAACAGCTTCGTTCAAGAATTTCACAGGTGGCCATCCAAGATCAAGAGAAAAAAACGAAGGGAAAGTACCCTCCAAGAGAAAAGGATGAAAGGAGTGCTTGGACTCCAATGACGGAATATACAAAATAATACATAAGTAAATAAATGAATAAATAAAGATGTAATCATTAAATTAATCATCTTTGTGTGAAACCGGAGTCTAAAAGATGTTCATCCAAATGAAAGTGGAGTCTTGCATTTCTTCTCCTACCAATGGATTATTCCTCTTTCTCTTGCTAGGCCGCCTTCGAGTGAAAATGAAGACACAAAGAGTTCAGACATCCGACAGTTTTAGTAGTCAAGGAGACGAGCAACAGTGCAAGAGACAGCGGCTGCCAAGAGACTGGAGGAGAACAGCTCCGCTTTATTCAGGACATAAAAAGGCTGGATGCTGCCAGCCGTTGAGTTTCTATTCTCCGACATACATTCAAAAGGTCTGGCTGAGAGGGCCCGCCTTGCAACTAATTACTGGAATAACGCCACTGCGTCCAAAACAGCCCAAATAAATGCAGCTATTTAGGCTGAAGAACACCATTATGTGTTGTTACGGTCGCCGAGTCTGAGTGAGGATAAGCAAGAAGAAGCTGGAAAGAGCAGGCGGCGGGGTGGGCGGAGCCAACGAGGAGGTTCACCTCTCTGATAGGCTGAGGAGGATCGCTGACGGGCTCTGCAGGCCTATCGGGACGCAAACTTCCCTCCTGGGGAGGTTCAGAGTCAGGGAGGGTCTGAGGGGGCTCGGGGCCGTCTGAGGGGGCCGTCTGAAGGGCTCTGGAGGAAACGGCGCTCTCGAGGACCCGCGCTCGAGGGCTGGCGTCCAGGACTCGCCTGGGGGGCAGGGTGGAGGGCTGCGGAGGCGAGCTACGGTCTGAAGGGAGGTTGGTCTCGTTGCCTGCCGACCGTTTGGATTCGTGCCGGAGCGATAGCAGGTGGGCCTGCTCCTGCCGCAGACGCTTATGCAGTCGCTCGGCGCCGCGCTGCTCCTCGAGCTCCCGCCACTTGAACTCCTGTTGCAGAGCGCGGTGTCGATTTAAGGCGGGGAGAAGAGACGGGACAGACGGCCGCCCGCGTCGGCATGACTACCCGACGGGAAATAGGTGCCGTCCTTTGTGCTGCCAGACGTTTGGCAGCATTTGTTGTCGGCATTCTCCCCGTTTAAAGGAATTATATATAATCTAATATCACAAATGCAGAAGAAGAGTTTAGAGTTCAAATCATTCGGTTATTGAATTTGTCCTCTTCCCTTCACGGGGGCAGCGTGTGGTGCATGTGTGTGACTGACCAGCAGCATGGCCTGTTCGCGGAGCAGCTGCTCCTGCAGCATCTCCAGGTGCCTCTGCTCCTCCTCCAGCTGACGGCGGATATAATCCTGTCAATCAAGGGAAGGAAAAACAAGCAAATGTGTAAGTGGGCGTCGACAGAGCGTAAAACACAACGCCCAACAGAGTGCTCCCTAAAGCAGAAGTGTGTGTTAAAGCCGACCTGTTCGCGGTCGTTCCTCCTCTTCTCGTCGTCTGCCCGCCGGCGTTCCTCCTCTTCTTTACGCCTGCGATCCATCTCTTCGACACGCCTCTTCTCCTCCTGCTCGCGCCGACGCTGCTCGCGCTCCTGCTGCCTCCGCATCTCCCGCTCTCGGCGCTGTTGCTGAGGGGCAGAAGACAGAGACGGGTCAACACCTTCCAAACAGAAACAGGACTTGCGGCCGTGACATTGCGTGAGAAAATGACCTTTAAATCATCCTACCTCCTCCAGCCGCCTCCTCTGCTCCTTCTGTTGCTCGATGCGCTTCTGCCTCTCGGCCAGTAGTTGGCGCTTGTACTCCTCCTGCTCCCGGAGCTGCTGCTCCTGGAGGTGCTGGTGGCGCCGGAGAGCCTCCGACCGCTCTTTGTTCTCCTGCTGCAGGCGGATGAAGTCGCGCCGCAGCGTGGACTCGCCGGGCACGTTGACGATGGAGCTGGACGGCGGGAGGAATCCGGACAAGGCGGCGAGATTAGAGGGACACGGGGTTTCTCGATGTGCGCGCCTTCCGACACGTCGGTACGCTGAGTTTCAAGGAGTCGAGCATACCTGGGTTCTCCCTCCTGCTCTGGAGGATCCTCTTCCTCCTCCTCACTGCCACTGTACTCGTACTCCGTCTCATCTGTATAAGAGCAAATGAAGTAGTGAAATGACGAGAGATTATCCATTACACATTCTCCTTTTTCTGTGAATGGGCAAAGCTGTGAAGACAAACAAGAGCGACACACGCACCTTTCTCTCCCCTCTTCTTCTTGGTGCGGTCGATGTGGTCCTTCAGCTGGATGCGGACCTGCCTCTCGTTGGGCTGGTCCCGGATGAAGGGGTGCTTAAGCAGCTGGTCCGTCGGGGGGCGCTGGGTGTAGTTCTTCACCAGGCAGCCCTCAATGAAACTGAAGAACTTTTTGGACCTGTGGGGATCGGGGAGAAAGAAGAAAGAGCAGAGGAGTCACCAGAGAGAAGCAGCCTCTGGTCTCTCAGTGGACACTGAGGTTTATGCAGCAAACCTTTAGAGCTGATATACGGGGCGCAGTACAATGACATCATCATCGCCATTCAATTAAACGACAGCGAAACAACCATTTATACTACTTTCGTTATTTAATGCGAGACAGGATCCATAATAGCGTCGGGGCGCAGCCGTACCACAACGCATGTTAAAAATAGGAATTAATTCAGCTCAGCTCTAGTGCCATAAAAAGAAAACTTTTTTTTTCCTGCAGTGCGACCAGAGCAGCGCTGCAATGCGTGCCGGGGGAGGCTCAGCCTCAGAGCAGGTGTACCACAGATGTTCCACTCAGCAGCACAGAGGAGAAGACCGATTCAAGTCTCTGTGGCTGCCTGGTCGGAGATAAAATCAAAAACACACCACAGTACTCACAAGGGCCCAAGTGGGACATCTATATCTAAAATAATCCCGTTTAAATCCCTTAAGCTTTAAAATAGGACTGGAAGGGATAGAAATGAGAAAAAAAAAAATTCCCTTGGGTGGTACTCACCATTTTTTGGACTTGAGTCTAGGCGGAGGGTTTCTTGGAATGAGGAAGAGTGCCCGCATTGGGTGCATGTCACAAAGAGCTGGAAGCGGACGCACACATGCAGAGCATCAACACAAATTCATGGGATTGAACCAATCACAAACCACTGATGTTAAGAGAAGCTGGCACTCACGTGGCGCTCCTTCAGCCATTTCAATAGCTGTGATTCCACAAGACCACAGATCACTCTGCAAGGAAAGCCGGCCATTAATCGCAGCACACACACACACACACACACACACACACACACATGCACACAAAGCTTTTGCACACAATCCATCATGCCAACTTTTGAGCGGTGGCTCTTACTCTGTAATCATATGTGGCGTCTGGGTTCTCGTCACAGGCGATGACCTCAGGGGCCATCCAGTACGGGGTCCCGATGAAGGTGTTCCTCCTCCCCACGGTCCGGTCCAGCTGAGCACTCACGCCAAAGTCCACTACGGAGAGACGGGTGACCACGGTCAACGAGCGCCACCTCAGACGACCTCAGCAAACAGCCGCGCCGCAACTCACCTAGTTTGACTTCGGCATTCTCCGTCAACAGGACGTTCTGGCCCTTGATGTCACGGTGGATAACGTGGTGGGCGTGAAGGTGGGCCAGACCCTGACGAGGAGGAGGAGGAGAAAACGGTCAAGTGACTGTTGAGAGACGAGAGGAGACGAGGAGGAGAGGAGAGGAGCTCACCCTGAGGATCTCTCTGGAGATGTAGCCGATCCAGTCTTCCTTCAGCTGGTTCCCCTTTGTGTTCTTCACCAGGTCTGTGATGGAACCAGCTCCACAGAACTCCATCACCAACTACACACAGGTACGAACCACCAGAGGGTAAGCGGGTAAACATTGCACAAATATAAATGAAAATACTACAAAGCCAGGGATCAGAGAGCTTTGTGTGACAACAAATAATCATGGCAGCGACATATTTCTCACAGTTCTTAGTCAAGCGTAATATCTGTTATGGATTTAGGACTTACCCATAGCTGGTCATCGTGTCCCGGGGGGCTCTTCTTAATGAAAGCACCGTAGTAGGTGGCTATGTTCCTGTGGTGGGAATACTTCTTCAGCATATTGATCTCCAGTTTAATTTCCTCCTCTTCATCCTAGACACACAAACACACACGTTACAGCGGTCTGAACGGACAAGAGGGTTTTAAGTCTTTATTGAAACAATGACGACTGTGTGGCCTTAAATCATCATTTGGCCTTCAGTGACTTCATTTCAGAGGAATTCACTTTCATATCTGGGGTCAGAGACGTAAGCGTTGTGCTTTGTGAGGACGCTTTGGTTTTATTTCAGCCTGACTGTCCATCCTTCGCCTATGAAACTCGTCCGTCTACTGCCAAATGATTCCTTTGTTTGGGGATTAATGATGCACGAGTGAGTCAAATAGTGAGCTGATGACTACAGTAGCCATTATTGGTAATCCTGTGTAAGAAAAAACAACAATCTACAACGAAATATACATCAGATCGATGGCAAAACGCTGACAGTTAACCCATAAGTATCAGGCAGACATTCTCCTGAATAGAGTTGCTTCGAGCTGTGAAGAAAGTGAACGCTCTATTGACCTGCAAGAACACTGTAAACATCATGCAACATTCGTGTAAAATCCCTTGTATTAAATCAGCAGGAGACGGATGCCGATGCAACCTGAGAAGGGACACAAGGACGATGTAGCAGAACATCGTAGCATTAACGCCGTGGTCATAACAGTTTGTTGGAAGTGGCCTTTGTCCAGTGTCACGTCTTGATGAATAAAATAAAAAGCTCAACTCGATGCAGTGCTAATCAACTCTCTGCTGGCACCCAGTAGCATCTTGACAATGATTAACAGCGACACACTAATTGAACGCATGTCCACAGTTGCACAGCCTCTCCTATAGAAAGTACCGTGGGGGGTGTCACAGCGGCCTGCGCCTCGTTACTCCGACAGTGGCGTCTCCTCTGAGTCGGGTGCGTGCATCACCTATAGCAAAATGGCAGTCGGCAGCCAGCGCGGCCGGCCACGCTGCTGCCGCAGGACTCGTTTGAGTTGACGTAAGCCTTTCTGTTGTGCGCAACCCCCCCCGTCTCCCGTTTACCCCCCCGCTCCGCCCTGCAGCTGTTGGATTATCCCGCTGCCGACCGCGAAGGCCTCGCATGGAGACGTGCGAGGGCCCGGGAGGAGGGGGACCGGGGGGTTGTCAGATGACAGCGCGGATGGATTCGAGGGGAAACTCAAAGTAATCCCGCAAACATGAGAGCGCAGTGCATAACATTCAAACAAGACGGCATAACACGAGGCATGAATATCATTCTAAGTGGTGGACTTTTGGGGAACTTTCATGGTCCAGGACATCGAAGCAAATCTGTTGATTTTCCAACTTTACACGGTTAAACAAAATCGGTTTAATTCAGTCGAGATAGCCAAAGACAACAGGAAGCTGTCCGCCCACATCCTACAGTCAGGTCTCCACCAGGATGATTGGAAATGCTTTTTAATCATGTAAAGCCAAAGTAGAAAGGTGTCCATGTTATCTCCGGGGGGCTATAAGAGCAGTTAAAGAGTGCTTGGATTTGAGAATGTGGGTCAAGTCACCGTTAAATGTGAGGAAGACCTCTTGCTTTCCTTCTTCTCGTGAGGGACTGATTAAGATAAAGTGACTTCAAAGCCAAACTCACTTCCTTTTAAGGAGTGCTCATGAGCTTTAGGCCGGCAACCAGCAATTGTCTTTTATCGAATTGTTGTTTGGGCTAAAGAATTGGATTAGCGTACCGTTTAGTGCCCACAAATGAAATCACAGTCACACCGACTTAAATATCACAGAGTACTACTTCTAAGTAAGCTTCATGGGGTTAAAGCTGGAGACAATACACAATGAACCAGTCGAGTGTGTGCAGGTAACACAAACACCATCGTTCACTCGCGGCAGGTGAGTAAAACAGGTTTGGCCTTGCCGTGCACCTGCTTCATGTGAACAGGTATCCAATCAACCCGGTCGTCTATAAGCCCCGACACGTCTGGCGGGCACACCTGACGGGAAACGGCGGAGCGATATTCGCCGCGCCGATTACACGCGATAACTCATCGGGGCGAGCGTGTCGCCGATGACTCGCCGTGACGTCAGGAGCCTCCTTCACGCCGATCGTGGTGAAGGTGTCCTTATAAGGGTCGCCACGCGGGGGTGAAATCCAGCCGGGTGACGCCGCTCCCCTCCCGAGGAGACGCCTGCGAGCTCGACTCATTCAACGGAATTCGCCGGCGAAGCCTGTTATTGGTGCGACGCGCGCACCGTATCATTACGCCGGTGTTCCTCCATCGTTATTATGTGTGTGGGCGGTCGCTGCAACTCGGAAACCTTCCGCTTTGCGCTGCTGCAGATGTGCATGTGTGTCTGTGTGCGTCCTCTGGTCTGCAGGCGGGACCTCCCAGGGCTGAGGGCGGCCTGCTCGCCGCCAAATGACGCACTTCACTCAATAAGCGTCCTGTTGCCTCTACCCCACCCCTGGTGTTTATTATCGGGGAGGAGAGGAGTCATTACAGAGCGGGGCATTTTTCTCCTCCGATGGAATGTCGACCGATTTAAATATTAACGGGACAATGAGGGCGAACGCTCGAATACATCAGAGTTCTTTGTTCCACTTTCGTTCGGTTTCTAGCGAGCGTGTCGTCGCCATGACGACTGCAACATCCCGCTTAGCCTTACCTCGGTGACGTCCATGACTTTGATGGCAGCCAGCTGTCCAGTCTTGACGTGTCGTCCCTGTGTGGAGAAAAAGAAACGGGGTGAGCGTCCAGTCGTTGCTCTCTTATTATCAAGCGGGTGATGAATGAACGACAAGAGTGTTTGCAGTGCACATGTGTGACAATTAAAAATACAATATAAATCGACTGATTTGTAGAGACCTGGAACGATTTACATAGATTTTGTCTCGTAAGACTAGTAATTGATGAATCACTTTTCTAGTAAAAATGCCACATTTGGTGGTTTCAGCTCATAAAATATGAAACCCTTTCCTGTCGTAACAATTTGAATAACTTGGGGTTTTGGATCGCAATCAATCAACTGCAATCAACTTGTTCCCATCAGAGATCACAATCTGGAGTCTGACACGACCCGTGGAATAAATAAACCTACTGTATACAGTAGGAACCGCAGATGAGCATATTATTCCCAAGCCGTATAGTCCCGACATTCCCAGACTTCTCTGCTCTCCCAACACCCCAGTGCCACTCCTTACATAAACAAAGGACAGAAATAGAGGCCTCTGTGCGGCCCCCTCCCTCCCACTCCCAGCTCAGAGGAGATAAAACCCGGGACATTTTTTAGTCGGGTATTCCCCTTCTGGCTCTTTGGGAGCTGCAGGGATAGTGCTGCAGCGTCTCTGCTGGTCACTGCAGTGTGGGAGGGACACAGACACTGGAACGCTGACTGATTTCACATATTTCATTTACACTACACACATACTTTGCACACTGTCTATATATATATATAATTTTTTTTATTTAATTTTACATTGCTGTATTTACATATATGTTGTGTATGTATGTATGTATGTATGTATATATATACACACTATTTTATTTTGTATTTTATATTTCACTTTGTATACTTTATGCACAGTCACTTTCTTTCTTTCTTATATTTATATTTTATTGTGTTTAGTTTATTGGTGCTACTGTGTCAACAAATTTCCCCTTGGGGATTAATAAAGTATATTTCTATTCTTCTTCTGTACACAGGGTTCTTACACATTTCGATAAATGGATTTCCGAGACTTTTCCATGACTTTTAACAAAATGTCCATGACCAAACTGAAATCTCGGTATAAACATCAACAATTTAGAAAATGTTGCGTATTGAGAGCGTACGCCGGCTTATATTTTGAGCGTCTTTCTTTCAAAAACACATTAATTAATTCAAACTCGGCGTAAATGAACATGTGATAATAACAGATTTGCAGGACTTTTCCAAAACCTTTATGATTTAAGTTTTTTCTATGACTTTTCCAGGTTTTCCATGACCGTACGACCCCTGTGTACAGACCTCATGGTCACAGGTCAAGTAGATGCACAATCAGACACGCACACATATGGACACCCCCGCCAGCAACACCATGATCATCCTAGCCAGTGCATTCCATAGTCAATTGAAACTGTATGGATTATGACAATAAAAGCCATGCAGGCTTAGGGGCCCCCTCTCTTTTCACTGGGCAGGAGGAGGAGCGAGGGGGGGCACTTTACAATGCCTTTAATCCTCTCCACTTTGATCCCAGGGGTCGCCACTACAAAAAAAAAACAGTGACGCTGACAATGCAGTCAATGTCATCCCGTTGTTTAAAACGCACTTGTATTGTTCTCCAGTAAAAAGGTCAACAGGGATTTATGGATTACACAAAGCAATAAGTCGATTCAGAAGAGGAAAATGTTTCCTCACCAATAAATGGAGTCATGCGACGATATATATTAAAATCCGGCGCTAAAAAACCTACGCTTAATGTGAGTGATGTGATGCAACAGTGTGCGATCGCGTGATTATAATTGAATTATTATTTAGCTGTAACAATTAAATCATTTAATTAGTCGATTGGTTGAACGACAATTCATTAAAAGCGAGAGGGTATAACTATTTGATGGAATAAATATCCCATTATTCCTCTTACAGATACCCAGTGAGAGTTCAAAAGTCAATAAAACACACCTCTCTGGATTCCACACGCACACACACACTGAACGTTTATGGCAAAAGGATGTGTGTTAAAGTTTGAGGGAGGATTGCAAATCCTAAGCAAAATGCAACTGCATTAATCACCATTTTGTTTGCACCCACAGGCCCCAACCGGAGACCGGCTCTCTGATGACAGGAGTCATTGTGGTCTAAACCCCCCCCCCCCCCAACACCAGGTGTAAACACTCCATCTGCAGGTGTTAAACAGAGTTAATATCAGACGACTGCTTTCTCTTTCCCCATCTTTCAAATAAGCAGAAAGAAAACTTCTATTTACGTTGGGTTTATTGATGATTTAAAGACGTGGTTTTAGAAGTGAGCCTGAAGAATGTATGTTGATATAAGCTTGTGGGTGGAGATAGTGTCTTGGAGGCCACAAGGTAACTGGGTTGGTTGCACATCGTTAGCATACGAGTACCCAGGTGAGTTCCTTGACGTGCTCGATCTCCTCGTTTCATCCATCCTTTGCCCTTGAAACGAGGAAACTGAGCAGTTACTTTGCGGTTGACACTAAACTGGCATCACGACAAATCAAAAGTGTTTTTGGACGCAATGTTTGGAGAAGGGATGCTGCCAAATCTTGATTTTACAAATCTACAATTACCTAGATTATTCAAAGAAAGACGGGCAAACAAAACGATGGAGGCAATATTATCAACATATTTCTCATTCGTACAACTGCACACTCAGCATTTTTAAAGCTACAGCAACGGCTGTATATTAGGTCTATGGCAGTTATTTTCATTATCCATTAATTTGAAGGATATTAAGAAGCTGCCGCTAAATGATGCTTAGTAATTTCACATAAATGACACAGCTTTGGCTCCAGATGTCGTCTTTTCACGATGATTATATGTATCCTGTGTGCCCAACGACTGCATCTCTCACGCCAGTTAAAAATACTGATATAAGAGCTTAACTAATCCAATAGAGTGTCCAATATCAAAAGCTTTAAAATGTAAAATAGAGCACTTATTGGCTGACATAACCGTCTTATCTGTGATAAGCTAAAATTAGTGATGACCGCATCATAAATAGATTTCTTTAGGTAGATTCCATGAAAATGTAATTAATTATAATTATGATTTCCTTCACAAGAACATGAGCCTTCAATCCATTGATTTGTTTTAATTATCCGAGTAATCATTAAGTCTAAATATATAAAATCTGTGTGAGGAATGCAAATGTATAAGAAAAAGAATACAAATCAGATTTTCTTTGATAAGCAACTTAAACAATCATCAATTATAAATACAATTTCTGACGCTGGACTAATTGAAAATCGACTAATTGAAAATCGACTGATGGTTTAGCTCTCGTCCCGTGGTTGGGCCCCCCGTCACCGTCGGGCCCTTGAAGCCGCCGTGGGGCGTGGCAGTGCAGGGGTTATCCGAGGCACTATCACTCAGCCCCCCCGGCCTCCAGCTCCACTCCTCCATCGCCGCTCCACTTAACCACGGCCAGATGTGCTGCTGGCCTCTCGCCAGCTCGCACTAAACCACCGACTGACTTACTGCCTTTAGAGCCACAGACATTAAGTCAAAATCTACCCTAAAACAAGACACACCAGTCCGCTGACACCACTGTGGAGACCGAGATCTCACCCGGCGCTATCCACTCGATAAGCGCGGCTCCAACTGGAGGAAATGGGAAGGATTTCATTACTCAGCGGGCGCTCCAACACATCGGCTGAAGATGATCCCACGTTACTTGTTTTTTAGGGTGGATTTCACTGAACAGAAGTGAGCGGTAATGCTCGGCAGCATCAGTAGGGGTCTGCCCAGCGTCCGTGTGGAGCGAGGGGGAGTGCAGCTTCCCAGACACTCATCGCAACTCGTATCCTGACTGACCAGAACACAGAGCACCTCTCCCTCCCTACAGCGCACACATTAACACAAGATCAATCACACTTAGCGGGGATTTCTAAATGCAGGCTGGCTTTCTAACCAGGTCGACCTACTTCCCCCCCCCAACCCAACAAAACATTGCACAACGGAGAGCAGGAATTGAGTGACACGCTTTCTAACTAGCCGTGCAGGTGCAAAGCAAACTGGGCTTCGTGTTGTTGGTTCACACAGCGGGGGGGGGGGGGGGGGGAGCTGCTGGGCGCCACGGCCGGCTCTTCCAAAGGTCACTGGGGGAGCCGAGGTAATGAGGGTCACGTGAAGATCTGAGGGGACATCTGAACCGGCGGAGTCAGTAGTTAGGTCGACTGCTACCTCCGTCTTCCTGCGATACACACAGATACACACAGATACACACAGCTCTGCCTGCGACTTCCTCGACACACATCAGATGAATGCAGAGCGGAGGAATTATCATTGGGCGGTAAACAGCAGCACATGACACCCAGAGTGATGCCTCTTCCACTTTACACTGCATACCAGCACACTGACCCAATCACACACACACACACACACACACACACACACACACACACTCTGTCTCACTGCTTCCACTCTGGCACTCTCCAAAGTAAGAATTGATTGCAAAGACACAGAAAGAAACGGTGATGAGAATGGAGATTAAAAAGACGGGAAGTGAGGGGAGAGAAGCTGCATAAGAGTCTCCAGCAGGGGGCCAGCTGGTGCGACTGCACGGCTATTGATCACAGTGCAGCAGTTGGCGGCTTTAAGGGATCAAAACTGCGTGGTGGAGACTGTGCACAGGTCTAAACAGGAATTTTAATGTTGCACTCGAAGAGCGTAAAAGTACAAAATCAGCCAGAGACGAAGTGCCAGAAATGATGGCTGTAATTCATAGGTGTGTCTACTTTACTTGCTAGTTTGCAGGTTTGTAAAAGATGGGAAAGATGCACATGGGATTCTAGATGTGAGAAAACCGCTCTGGTGTGACATCATTAAAATAACATAAAAACTAGAGGACGAGCTGGCGTCGGAAATAGTTTTTGGCCGCATGTGGTAGGAATGAGAGTGAAGTGGAGTGAGTCTTAAAAGAAATAATTGGAATTTACTCTCATCCCATCTCGTGATTTAGACTGGGAAATGAGGAGATCGACGCGTCCCGGTGCATTAAAACGAGAAGCCTCTCGCGGGGATGTGGTCTCGGAGAGAAAAGCCTCCGTCAAGTGAAGCCGGCGGCGCGGCGGAAAGACGGGCAAAGTGACCGTCTCGTCAGCCGGCGCCTTCGTGTCTCATCTGGACGCCGGTCGGGTAATGATGTTTCACGTGGACACAGAGGGGTCTGTTCGGGGGGCGTGGCCAGTCAGCGGGCGTTGGGGGTCTTGTGACTCCCATCAGGGAGCCGGTCCCTGTGAGGGAGACGGGGGGACAAAAGAGATGCCCGCTGGACGCAGAGCGGAGGAGTGTGCGTTTGCTCCGTCCGCTTCACATGTGCCTTTCAGCCATTTAGAAACAAGCGCAAACGAATGTATTTGGTGGACGGCGTGCTGACTCGTTCAACCACCCCTGATTCTGACCTCAAAGCTGCAGAGCCAATCAGCACGCGGGCTCCCAGGACACGTCAGCCATTGGGGAGCAATCTTTACACAACATTTTTGGGATATTAAAGAGATGCCAAAATCCTACAAATGGTCTGAATTACGCATAACCTCAGCATTAGATCGCACACACACATTAAGTAGGTGCTGAGTGGCAAGTTCAGCACCGTGGTCCATAAGTCTGTCAAAGTGTTACCAAATTAAGTTACAGCAGCCTTTCCAAATATATAATTTATTGCCAACTATTGGCCGAATAATAACCATAATAGAGGGATATATTAATAGCGAGTGACTAATGATGTAATAACCTCGGCATGAGGTTCGAACTGAAGTCAGACGACATCTCCCGCCTCCTCGCCGGTGAGCCGAGTGCCCGACACGGCGTCCCCGATTGGAAGTGCCAGCCGGAGCGTCTTTCGCTTGTTTGCGGACTGCATTCGTAATCCGATGGCCACCTGCTCCATCAAATCCACAGCTTTAACAAACAAGCCGAGCACCTACGCTGGCAACCACCGCTCTGAGGTATAGCAACGGTCTCGCTCGGCACCGTATGGCGCAGGTGGGCATTGGACAGATTGCCACGCTCCCTCCTCAGCTGCAGCGCTCCCCCCCCCCCGTGTGCCCATCGGGGGGGGAGCTTCTTACCCTGAGGGCAGGGGCGAGGCTACCCCGAAGGTTGGAGGAGAAAACAAAAAGAGACAGCGCTGAAATACCGGTAAAAAAAAGCTACGCCCGAGTCGTCTCGTTTGAGGAGATTTGCCGTACAGAATAAAAATACATCTTTCCATTTGGTGCTTTAGTGAGGATTCAGCCACATGACCCTGCTAGTGATTATAAGCAAGTGCACCAAATAGGCCGTCCCGACTCAATTCACCGCGGACTTTAACCACTGGACACATGAAACACAGGGACGTGGCCGTATGGAAGCACTAATGGCACAGCCGTGGCACACCCCGTGGACGCTTAACAGGCGGGGGGGCAGGTCAGCAGGGGCTCCGCGGCCTCAGGCCCGACTACATAAGGCCGCTCGGTGCAGCAGAGGGAATCTTCCCCGCATACCACGCACAATTTGAGGAATTATGTATTTTCGTATGTTATCGTTACTCGCTCTCTCCCCCTTTTTTGTATTCCTCTACCCAGAGTGAGGCACCTGAGAGTTTACAGAGCCAGCTGGTTCAGTGCCAACTGATAAAAGAGTGGAGCAGGGAGAGAGTCTTTTTAACGAGTGATACAAACACATTATTATAAAATACCTTCAGACCAAGTGTACGTGGCAAACGTACATCCCGTCATCTTAGTTAGTAAATTATAGTTACTTATAATAGATAAAGAGCATCTGCTAGTTTATAACACAACATAATGTGGTACTGGTAGAGGTTGCAATCAATTCTATTCGCAGCCTATTCTTTGATTTTAAGCATTCAACGACAATACTTTTCAAATACTGAGGAAAAGTGTGTTCAATCTGTATATAGAGCCGGGTTTACGTTAAGCCAGCTGGCCAAAGTGATGAAGTGATTCTTTTTAAAAGGCCTTTTTAGTCATAGCGTAATCTTCTTTATGGCCGTCAGTTAAATTGTGCCGTGCTGTATGTTCAGAAGTTGACTGTAATCTGGCTCCTCTCCAGGGACAGCGGCTGCCCTCTTGGCAGCGAGAGCCGGCAGCACAGCACGGCCACAAGAACCTTGACATGGCATTTTGGGTGTTGGAGAACAGCTCGGTTCTTTACTTTTCTGTAAAGCTGGAAGCACGGCAGAGGAAATAGATTTCCGGTCGGATCTGCAGCAGTAGGTCTGAACCAGGTCGGTCATAGCGCGTTGGAATATATCAATAGCATCTTTGTTTATTTGACAAACCTCTTTTCTAAAATTGTCAAAATTAAAATGTATAAACAGGAACCTATCAAAGAATAAGACGCCCAATCTGACCAGACATTTAAAGCTAATTCATGGTCATCGCAAGGTTAAAGAAGCAGAGAGGGAAACGTATCATTACATTTTTAAAATAATGTTCAAAACAGACAGCAATGCACCAAAAGCTATTCGGAGCACAAGTCAGCGAAAAAGCTTAGAAAACAAACACTGCGAGTAATAAATGCAAGAACAGCACTTATACACTGGACACGTGTTGTGGAAATACAACTTTAAATTCAATATTCAACCAGATCAGAAATTCTAACCAAAAAAAAAGCCAAAAAGGAAAAACGTCTCCAACAGGAATCAAAAGTCACCATAAATCAAAGAGCAGAGAAGCCCGGCCACGTCGTGTGATCTAAAAAAAGGGGGCCTCTTAATCTGTGACCCAAGTGCTTGACAAAGCAGAAAAGGCCTCAGAGGGAGAAGAAACTCCACCTTGTTTTTCGGTTGGGAGCTTTTGGGATTATTCACTCGGTTGGTGTTTGAACCCCAGAACACAAACTGCTCCTTTCTGTGGACCGAGGGACCCCAGAGAGCCAGGAGACACACTCAGCTTTGTGCGAGCACTGGGCAGGTTCGGTCTGGGACAGGGCAGCTGCTTCTTCTGCCAGTTGCAGCCGATTCCCCCCACCCCAACCCCCACCCTCAACCCCATCAGGCCACATGCTAATTCAACTGGTTAACATGACATAACATGACAAAAAAACGCGGCTACTGCGCCGGCTCCGGTGGGCTCCGGCCTCCCTGCAGACGGCCGGCTCGTCCGGTGTCTTTGTGTCGGCTGCAGGTTAATCTGACAGCCCTCCGATTACAATTAGCACTGGACAGTGAATGGAAACAGAGATTTTTTTTTTTTAAAAGGGACAAATAAAATAAAAAAAGGGGGAGGGGCAGTAATTCTCTGTCCCATAAGATAGCAAGCAGCAGCTACACTTCCCCATGACAGCCATCCGCTCCCTCCACACCGCGCAGGGCTGATTCCAGGAGTGGCCGTCAGACGAGCACACACACACACACATGTGGGTTCGCTCTGGGAGTTTTGAGGAAAAGAGGGGGGGGGGGGTCTTGGAAGTTCACTGCACTCGGGGATTGAATGCAGGTCACTGGAGCACTGGGGGCTGTCAGAATTAAATACTCAACTAAGCTTGCTGCTTAGTGCACAAGCTAATTTATGGTTTTTTTTGGTGGGGGGGGGGGTAGCCTGCTTTCAGCAGCCTATTAACAGCTGTGCTTAGGAAGCTAGAGGTCTGCTTAACATATAGGCATGTGGGTAAATGTCATCCTTCAATGGAGCAGCGGGGAACAAAATGGAGCCTTGCTAGCTGCAGCAGCAACAACAACACAAGGAGGCCCATTGCAACACTGCTAGGACAGATGTGCCTCCAATCCGAGGCCATCTCCGCATCAAAACACAACGAGCACATCTCTGACTTCCACGCGCCCCCTCTCCCTCCTCGGCCGCGTCTTTCAACAGCCGCAATGTTCATTTTCAGAGGAGAAATGTGACACCGGGAGCAGATGGCCCACAGAGTGGGATTCCCATCCAGTGTACTGGGGTACAACAAAAAAAAAAGTCCTGATTTTAAACAGGATATACAAATCTGCTTTTGTTAAAATATTTAAATAAATGCATGCGCTCAGCAGGGGGAGAAGTGAGGTCAGCTGGATTACTGACAGCTATTGTGTGTCTCCATCCCTGATTCCTCGCCCACTTTTTCAGGAAGGCAGGTGATGCAAGATAGGTGATGCATCAGACTGTAGATGGTCTGATTCACTCTTCACACACACACTGAACAAGGAACTGTGACCAGACTGATAATCAGAAGCAAACTAGCACCAGGAACTCTGAACATTGCATCTTGTTTCTTTGGGCTTAGTCATCCACAATGTGGCCTGATAGCCACGATCTGAACAGGGTGTTCCTTTGGGTTTTCGGTATGCCTGCTCCTTTTGTTCCCAGGCTTGATTCGTAGAGACAAAAAGCAAGTGGGAAAACCACATGATCTATGCTGAGCATTCACAGGGAAAACAGGACAGGCCATGCACCACCAACCTTGTATACTTGTCCATAGGTGCCATTTCCAACTACCTCCACCAATTCAAATATCCCAGCCGGATCCTGAAAAGAACAAGACAGAAAGGCGAGTCAGTGAGAATCAAGAGAAATGTTGAATATTTTTTTTATTCCACACACACAACAGTGTCCAGCGTGAGCCAGCTGTTGCGCCCTGGTCTCCCCTACATGCCAAATGCATCTCGAACAAAGGAAAACCAGACACTGGCAACACCTCGCTGTGGCTCAGCGGTCATTTCCCGATACTTCAGCTCCAACAACAAGAGGGCCAATACTTTAAAGTCGGACCGAAGGGCGTGTGTTTTGCTCGAGCTACGTGAAATAAAAGATAAGTGAAACATTTTTGTAATGAAAAAAGAAAAAAAAAACATGGGTTCGGTTCGGCAGCACTCACCCGCAACGAAGCCAAGTCTATGTCTACGAGACTTTTAGCTGGAGAGTCGTTCGCCATCTTTCAAATAAAAGCCGAGCTTTCGTGCGCGTTTACGAAAGAAATATCGCCGCTGTCTCATTTGCGGGGACCGCGGCGGATGAATCGACAGAGGCCGTCGCGTATTCCTCTCCGTGGGATCCGCCTGTGAGCATTAAGCGCTGGGGGTCTCGCTACTCCATGTTGAGGTGGCAGCAGCGGGCTCCCTGTCCGCTCTCTCTGAGCTCTTGCCACTGGCATCAACCGTCGCTCAAAACCGAGACTTCCGCTTTAGAGTTTCACAATAAAAGGCATTTCAGAATCAGAATCGGAATCAGAATGTTGTTTATTGCCAAGTAGGTTTACACCTACCTGGAATTTTCTCTGGTGTATATGGTGCATACAGAACATACAGGACATAAAAACACAAAAAAGTACTGTACAGTAAGTAAAATACAAAATACAATATGTACAAACACAAATAGGGCAGGCGTGAAAAAGTGAAAAGGGTGAATGTGCAAAAGTGCATGTGCTATATAATCAGTACCGTGTGGTGAGTGTTAACACAACACAGGCATGAGGTGTGGGGGCGCGATGAGTCGGGCCTTGATAAACAGGCCAACGTCAGCAGGGAAGAAGCTTATTAACGTTATTAACGTTGTAATGACTGCCCACCTTTCTACCACGTGTATTTCATTCTAATTTTCTCATGTTATATTTTATCTTTACAAGTTCATTTCTGCACTATTTGATTACTTTGAATGGCATTTTTGCTTTTTTCATAGCCTGCAATCCAGGATGTGTATTGCCAATGGCTGCTTTTGTGTAATATGTGTGCATATGATAATGGCATAACTATAACATTCACAAGCCTATGCTTGACCATGGGTCTTATCACAGTGTGCTTACATTAGCCAGTGGCTGAAGCAGTATAATCAGATCTTCAACCTATGTAGATGTAGCAATAATGCAGTGTAAACATTGTCTAGAAGTAAAGTTCCTGCATACAAAAATCACATTTAAGTAAAAGTACATTCAGAAAGATATACTTATAAAGCATCAATAGCCAAAGTACTTAGTAGGGAGAAATACACATTATTGTACATTTTTTCTTCTTCTAACAATGAATGATTAACAACAAATTCAATGGTGCAGTTGGAAGAGATGGGGGCCATTTCAACTGTTTTATGTTGAGTTGAATTAAACAAAAAACATCTACATTTATTTGATTCCGTTTAGTACGACACATCGGATTCTGCAAACCAGTTAATAATTCAAGCTTAGTGGCGTAAAAAGTACCAGTTTTACCCTCTAATTATGTAGCAGGGCATTAAACAAATACACTAATACAGTAAAAAAGGCTCTCTCACAATTGTACTTATGTACAGTTTTTAAATGCATGAGTACCTTAATGAAGTGAATGATGCAGTTACTTTAACAATTCATAGTTTGCAGGGCGGAGGAGGATTAAACATGTTTTGAATAAATCATATAATCTCGTAAAATATATAATAATCTTTTTCCCTTATAAACAAATAAATAAAATGACGTCATTCAGTTAACCAAGTGTTTGTTCTACTTCATTTCTTTTCAAATCTTTTATTTTGAAGGCGTTTCCGCTTTGGTCCTGTCTGCTTCTGCCTGACTTGACGCAGTCTTTGCTCGAGAACCGCACAAACACAGGAAGCCGGTCGGCTTCACACAAAAAGAAAAGGGCTGGGCCCCAAAACGTCGAGCATGGACGGTTCTTAATGCACTGTGCACACACACTCGAGTTACCACCTTTCTAACAACCTGCATGTTTATATATAAGCACCTCACACAAGCGGCGCCCCCCCCTCCCCCTTAGCATCCTCGTGGACATGCGCATGATCGAGTGTCAATATTGGTAATCAAGGGTGTGGCAAGTGAGCCATCTCAGGCATGATGCTAAGTATATTAATCCTCGTTTCCCAAAGCAACGTGTGACACGAGGGACAAACAGTATGACTTAATTCCGAATGTGTCACCCTGGCTTTTAAGATGAGAGGAGTCGCTCCTTTCTTAAAATGTATTCTGTATCGCTAAATAACAGTACTTCATGACGTCATGTTTCCCAATTGAGTGTTTTTGTCAGTGATGTTCATAGTTTTTGATAATTAACTCCTTATTAATATGACATTTGATAGAGCTCAGTCTATATTCTGACTGTAGGTGTGTACTGAACTCTTAAAGGCCTGTCAGCTACTACTGCCACGATCACCTCAATGCAGATTTAAGTTGAATATAAAGCAGTTAAATAGTATAATATATGATCAAATATATACTAGTTACATTTATGGACAATTTAATAACGATATACTGATACTACCCAGCATTGATCTGTACCATCAATACCAAAATTAGAGAACGCGTGTCAATGGGGTTGTGTTAAGTTATTATTAAATCCACTGCAGAGAGGACACACATTCAGCTGCAGCCTTCAAGTTATCATCACTAACCCACAACGAGTCTCCCAAAACCAAAGATAAGCTTTTGGTTAAACAGACTTCGCCTCAACGTTTAAACGGCAGGGCGGGACGAACCAGTCTGACAGGGTGAGATAGGCCACCTGGCAATGGGGAGACACACGCATGCGCACGCACACACACTTGTAAATACATATGTAAATATGTGTGTGTGTGTGTGTGTGTGTGTGTCTATGTCCCTACTGTGGGATCAATAAAGTGTAAATTGTTATGTGTATGTATATCAATATATATATATATATATATATATATATATATATATATATATATATATATATATATATATACATAATCATTTTCATGTATATATAATATATACACACACAAATATATATACATATATATTTACACACACACATACCAACACAGTGTCTCACTATAGTTAAGCTCAGTGAAGCAACTTAAATCCATCTAACAAAAGGTAAGCTTGCTCAGCGAACACCGATACTGTAGAAACTGCTCCACCCCGCACTGTCTTGAGATGTTTGTTGTCGACATGGCTATGATGTCATTGTTTTGCCCTAATTCCCAGCGTTCAAATGTCAATATCGACAACCCTGTGCAGTGGTGACATTTCGTGAAAGGATGAGACATAGTTGTGTCTTAACTGAGAAGTCAAATGTAGTACTGCCACCTTGTGGACAATTTATATTATTGCAGCAACAAACAGAACATGTGGAGCGTATGACTGATGTTACACACACACTTCGTCAGAAGAAGGAACATTATTTCACATGGAATTTTATTATTAACTGGTGTTCTCGTATTATAACAGCCTGTCCAATAATACAAATGATGTATTATAAATAGCAACAAATGTACAAATGTTGAGTTGCAAGACATGTTAAGAACATTTCCACAGTACATTTCTGATAGAAAAAGTATACTTTAAAATACAGTGCCAATTTCCTTCAATGTCCCACTGCGGTTAATGGGTGAATAAAAGAAAAGCATTGTAAAACAGAATTAAATGGACACACTAAGGACGGGGGACTTCGTTTCAGTGTTCAAGTATTTTCATGATATTTGAAGTCTTTTCCTGTCTTCCAAGCCATTTAAGGGATAGTTTGTCCACCGTCATCTAGGTATAAACTGACAATGGACCCAGAACACCCAAACTATCACTTTCATAAAAAATGTTTTAAAAAAATATATTAAAAGTTAATGCTAATTCGTAGCTCTTATCCATGAAAAATACTCAATCGGTTTGTCAGATATTCTTAGCGGTCACTCTCTTTGTCCAAAAAAGTTAGAATCCCTGAACAGACTAGCTTCTCCTACGTCTAGCATGATCGCGAGAGGTACAGGAAAGACAAAAGATGTCAAGACGCAGCGCATTGTCCAGCTTTCCTTTGAGCTGGTGCAGTAGCTACATCACAGGGTCACAGGCCTGCGTCCCTAACCTCTCTCTGAGGATAAGTCATCCAGGAACATTAAATAGAATACATCAAATGGATTCCGTCTCTGTATTTCATTTTCATATCGCCTCCCCCTCCCCTCCCCCATGCACACAATTATAGATTCTGTCATAACGCGATGCTACGTTGACTGTGCTCACGTCCATCTTTTGCAGAGACACTTTCTTTTTCTCCTTGCTGGACGACGGGTTTTGCGAACACCCACTTGTCTGTGACGGCTCCTCCCTCCGTTAAAAAAACAATGTAAATATAGTCGATACACGTCTGTTATTTCTAAAATAAGAACATGACAGCATGTCTCCAGCATACCAGGCTTTCCGGTCTGTTCAGTCAGCTACAGTACACCCCTGTCTCAGAGGAGGATTTCAAATGCAAACATGTCTTCGTCAGTGTTCATCGTTATTTAGTTCAGTAGGAAGTCTGGGCTTGGGTACCCAAACAGCTGAAAGTCCCCCTGGTATCGAGCGTAGAGGCGCCTGACGTCACGCTTGCTGATGCCTGAGAAGTATTGCTCCACCTTGGTCCTGTTGTAGCGGGTGATGCCCGGAGGAATGGCCGGGTAGGACACCATATGCTCGATGCCGGCCGCTTTGAGGATGTGGGGTGCGTCTTGCTCCAGCGTCTCGTGGTGGCCCACCACGCTGTAGTGTATTTCACACGGCGCGCATAAATCTGCGTAAGTCACCCAGTGGATGATGTGGTCACCGAACTGCCGGTCCACGCGGCGGCGGCCTTCCACGTCACCCAGGTAACGGACAAAGTCCTCAAAGTGCAGGCCAGAGGTGGCAAGGTCGCTGTCGCGGTGGAACTTGCGGTACTTACGGATGATGGCGGGGGCGATGTCATGCTTGTACCAAGGCTCGAAGCGCGGGTTCTTCACAAACTTGTCTTTGAAGGCGGAAATCAGGCGCTCAAAGGGATCTCTCACGATGAAGAATTTAAAGTACGTGCTTAATCTATTGAGACAAATTAAGAAAAACGTTTATGAGGGCGGATCCTGCTTCCTTGCAGGCCCAGATAACAGAGTGAGTCTTTACCAACCTGTGAGTAATCTCCTGCGGCGTGAGCGATGAGAGACGGGGCAGGCCGTTCTTCTCGTGGTCATGAACAAGGTTTTCTGGGATCTCCTCCACAGAAGGGAACGCTCCTGCGAATGATGATAGCGGAAGTCATAAACTGAAAACATATTAATCATCGTTATTACCCTCAAGCAAACCCACACTCACCGTTGAGCACAATGAGGACCTTCTTCCATTGTGTGTTGCCCACTTTGGGCGTCTGGCAGAACAATATCTTTTGTTTGTCGCAGACGAAGATGCGGTCCAGGACAAACTTGCTGATGGCGACGTGAGTCAAATTCCCAAGGCTGATGTTCTTGCACACAGATGAGAGCAACTCGATTCGCCTCTCAACGACTGGCTGCCAATCGATCGCCGTAGGTACCATGGAGGGCTAACACGCACGCACACACCAGAAAAATAGTCTTTTTAATGACAGTGTTTTAAAGAAAAATGAGAGTATGTTTAGCATTCATCTCCTCTAGTTACCTGGTCCGATGGCTTCGGGTCTGGTTTCACTGGGCTGGAAACGGGATTGCTCTTTATCCCCTTGGTGCCCGGCACTGTCCAGCTCACCCTCTCTCCATAGTCTAAAGAACACCATGGGGACACGTTTTTTTGTTTTGTTTTATGTAAATATGTATTTTTGTGTGGGTGTATGTGTATGTATGTGTGTGTATTTATGTATGTGTTTAGGTATATATGTAAGTGGGTATATGTATGCGTGTTTAGGTATATATATATATATATATATATATATATCGTTCTCTGAAATCATAGGTTAGAGCACTTATAAGCTCGATAGCTTCAGCCTTGACCCTTTCAGTCAGCCACTTTCTTCTTTTGTTGAATTTTGATTTTTGTATATTTTGCTGATCGAAATAAAATAAAATAAAATAAACCAAACACATATAAAAGAGAGAAGATCACATTCAGTAATCAGTACCACCCACGACAGCTTACCATCTACGACTCTGAAGCTGATGAACTTGCTGGCAAACATCAGGATGAGCAGCACCCAGCCGCAAGCCCCGAGGAGCAGCCAGCGGTGCCGCATCGCGTCGCCCATCAGCTGACGGCCATGGAAACACCGAGCGACGCTCCCACCTGGACACACACACACGGGGGGGCGTTAGCTCGAATATGGGATGGGAACACGGCTGCCGAGACAAAAAGGTGTTGAGATTGAACGAACCCCGTTCTCGTGTAACCGCGTTCCAGCTGGAGGAGTCTCCGTTATCTTTATAGGCAGCGGAGTAAGTTGTCAGATGGCTATAGCTAGCTGGTCAGTGCGTTAGCCAAACAGCTACATGTGTCCCTCCCCGATATGAAGCAGGCAGCTTGTTCTACGCACGTCGTTCTCGACGAGGGTTTATTCAATGTCACAAACTGACAGAGCTCCAGAGCCGCCTCGCGTCTTACCTTCTTATTGAGTTACAGCAACTTCACAGCTGCACAAACTCTGGAGGAAATGTAATAGGATGCCATCGTCTCCACAACATCCGACTGCTAATAAACGACTAGCGCCCTCTAGCGGCAGCATGGTGGTCACGTTTGTTTTACTGCCTATAGTTTATATAATAAACATTTTAAGAACAACTGCGTAAGTAGTTGGAGCGGAGGACCTATATATATATATATATATATATATATATATATATATATATATATATATATATATATATAAACAATATGGTTACAGTAATTCATAAATCAAATTTATTTTTGTGCCTGTAAAAGTCTGAGCCTTTTCCTTGCCTCTACCTCCTTGTTGTCACATATCAAAATGAGAACTTCGATATGATACCCAATACAATACATCACAAATGCGATACTGGTATATTAATACATGTATCGTTATGGTTCCCTTTACCAGCTTGTTGAACTCTTAAATTGCATTAATATGAGCCTACAGCAAGATATTAATGAAAACTACATGGGGTCACAATAGCGTTTGTGTTTTTAATCAATAATGTACGTACTCCTCCACACCAATTGGTGGCGCTAATGCCTCACTTCGTTGTTTGCCAACCGCCAATTTACCCTAAAGGAGAAGAAGACGACAAACGTTCGGTGAATGGCGGTAATGCAACAACACCCTGGAGTGCGAACGGCCTAAAATAACCACCGAAGAAGAAAGCCAACCGCTCACCCTCCGCCACCATGAAGGGACCAATGGCAGTTTCTGCCCCTGACTTTAAAGAATAAGCCTTGCATTTTTTACAAGTGCTGATTCCACTTCCTGGACTTAAGTAGATGCGACGCCGAATAAATATCTTGGGTGAGACTGCTTTTCTTTTTTGGGTGCTATAATATCCATCAAGCACGCGACCGAAGCTCGCTTGAAGGCCTCGCGCTAAGATGCAACGTTAAGTCATTAGCTCTTTGGTTAACTAACTTTACAATTAGCCTATCTTAGTTCATGTTTCAGCATGAGTCATTCATTCAATAACGGGCGAAGTCTTCAAATCTCTCACACACACGTGTTTGAATGGAACACATTTAAACAAAAGAGTAGTTCGTGAGGAACTTGGAGCTAACATTAAGCTAACATGCAAGACTTGTTAGAAGAAAGCGAAGCATCTGCACAGACGTCAAGAGGGCAATGCATGTGCATTTGTTTATGTTTTGAATGTTTTAACACCTATCGTAGAACTGCAGGGAGCCACGTGTGTATTACACTATTACAGCGATTATGTTAATGCAATGAAATATGAAACGTTATCCCTGATGCAGAATGAATGAGATCAGGCCATGAAGTATTGTCCCTAGTCTAGACAGTTGGTGAAGCAAAGATGTATAAACAATATTAATTACTATTTAATATATTAATCATTCACATTCTATAAAGCATTGCTTGTCTTTTTTTTCTTTTACAGTCCTGCAGAATGTCCAAGATCAGGCGGAAGGTAACAGTGGAGAATTCAAAAACCATATCTGATAGCAGCAGCAGCAGCAGTACCACGACCAGCAGCACCAGCAACCCCGCCGGCCCGTCCCGCCGGCCCAGTGTGTTTGAAAGACTTGGACCCAGCACTGGGACTAATGCTGCTGAGGTATGCCTCACTACATACTCGTATGCATAATATTATCTCTGGACAAACCTGTGATCCAGTACCTTTTGTTAACTGCCCCATGAAATGTGTATTCTACTGAAATGCGTATACTTGTTGTACCCCTTGCTGTGATGCTTATCTCGTTTCAGTGCATATTCCTGTATCTCATCTCGCTCATTTGTTTGTGTCTTGCAGAGTCACTGCAGAAATTGGCTGAAGACCGGTAATTGCAGTTACGGCAACACTTGTCGCTACACACATGGAACTCAGCCACGAGGCAAAGGATTTAGCTTCAGCCGGTAATGTGGCTTTTTAAAATTTACTTTGGTTTAAGATTTGAGACCCAAATCATATTCGCTGCTGTTTTTTTCTGGTCTTGCTCACGTTAAAAACAAATGTCTTATTATCTATAGTGTCAGTGACATACGCTTATGTCTGTGTTTTGCCTCAATGGAGCAGGTCAGCCGAGAGACCCACAGGTGATCTGCGGGAGAGGATGAAGAATAAAAGACAGGATGTTGACCCAGAAAATGTAAAGCGAGACCTCGACGAGCCCACATCCCCCACAGCGAGAGTGAGTGTTCTGCTCCTTCAGTCTCTAATAGTTTAATTTGAAAATGTGTAAATGATGACTGGTTTTCAAATAAAGTAAATGTTTCTGGTGCCACCACTGACCTTAATTCTGAGGCTGTTTTTAACTTTGAATTTGTATTATTCTTTTAAACCTGGAACTGCAACACGCGTTGCCTGTATAGGATATGCACAAGAAGTGACGCAACATGTTGGTGTCTTTCTAACATTCGTGTGCATATCCATCTCCAGCAAAGAGACTCCTCCAGAGGCCGACACAGGGAAAAGGAGGATATAAAGATCACAAAGGAGCGCACCCCAGCCAGTGAAGAAGAGCCCACAGAGTGGGAAGCCAATCGCGAAGGTTAGTTGGTTTTGTTCAAGCTTTAAGAACAAGTAACCTGAGGATTTGTTCATTTAAATTTTACATTTGAAATGAACTTAGTATAATCAACATGGTCCTTAACGTGGCATGTTTTAAGATTTAGAGTTTTCTACAGAAGCTTCTGTTTTCTTTGTTTGACTTCAAGACTCTGATATCGGTGACTACGACTACGAGTTATCTCTCGAGATGAAGCGACAGAAGATTCAACGTGAGCTCATGAAATTGGAGCAGGAGAACGTGGACAAGAGGGAGGAGATTGTCATTAAGAAAGAAGAGACCCCCACCAAAACAAGAGCCACCGCCATGCCGAAGGTAAGTAATTGCCTGTTTTTTTTATTTCAAAGAAAAAAAAATTAATTAGCGCGAATGTTTACCTCCAGGAAAGCATCCGACTTGATTTGTCGTCTCTGTCCCTCAGGCCTCCCCAGAGCCGTTGAGCAAACAAGATTCACCCGTATCCAGGAAGTCAAGTGGATCCCCAAAACACAAAAGTAGTATCAAAGGTCCAAGCTCTGGCAAGAAAGAGAAGAAGGCCCTCTTGCCATCACCTGTTTCAGAATCTACCAGGTAAGAATCTGGGTTGCTTTTTAGATTCACGGGTGTCTCGTAAACAACTCGACCGTCTTCGCTGACCTTTAAGAAGCAAGAGCTGATTGAGAATGATTCTATCCTCTTCTGTCCAGGCCTTCAAAAGGGAGCCACAGTAAGAAGAAAGGGCCCAGGACCCCCAGTCCTCCGCCCCCAGTCCCTCTAGATATTCCTGTAGTTGGGAAGAAACACAAAGGCAAGCACAAGAACAAGGAGAAGTCTGAGGAGAAGCAGAAAGAGGCGAAAGACCGGGGGCGTGATACGGAAAGACACAAAGAGAAGAAGGAGAAACGCAGGTAAAGTAATGGAGTAATCGACATTGAGCGGATTCTTCTCATGAGTGTTCTGGGTGGTCATTCATCTCAGGATTCCTCTGCTTGAACACAGGGACCGATCAGACAGTTCCCACAAGGCCAAGCGGTCGTTGACATCGGAGGAGCGTTCTGGTAGCGTGTCATCTCCCTCCAGGGGCACTTCACCCCCCGCCAGGAAGAAATCCCCCTCTCCAAAAGCTCCGTCCCATAAGACCCCCACACTGGTCTCCCCTCCTCGCAGGTAAGCACACCTGGGCCACCGAGCAAAGGATTTCTTGCTTTCTGTTGCTATTGTTTGGTAATGATCCTGACGGTTTGGTTTATTCTGTAAAAAAACGATCCCATGTCCCTTCAGGTCCCCCTCTCCTCCACGCCACCAGCGCACCCCCACTCCGACACGCAACCACTCCCCCTCCTCCCACTCGGGTTCCTCTGCCCAGCGGCACTCTTCGTCTCCTCGCCGCCGCCGCTCGTCCTCCCCCACCTACCACCGGAGCAGCACGGCAGCCCCGATGTCTGCCTCCTCCCCTCCGAGCTCCCGGCGCTCCCGATCCCCCCCCGCCTCACACGGCGCCTCCTCTCCTCACCGCCGGTCGGACCGATCAAGCCCCAGCCAGCGCCACTCCAGGGGGCGGGAGAGGAGCCGCGGTGAACGGGAGAGAAGTCCGCCTGCTCAGGAGCGCAGGCAGGAGCGCAGAGACGGTAACTTTATGTTCTAGTACACTTGGTATCATCTGTCAAATATAATTCTCAGAAAATCAAACAATTCTGATCGATTGCATTTCACCTGATTTCTTTAATCGGTTGTTAAACTGTGTCTTTCTTACGAACAGAAAGCCGCAGCAAGCGAGAAAAAGAACGTGATGATCGGGACTACGACTCTGAACAGGTCTCATCGCGGGACGCTCGCGACGACCGGGAGACGAGAGAGGCTCGCGAACGACGGGACGCTCGCGAGCGAGGAAGGGAAACGACTCGAGACAATCGAGACAACCGGGACGTAAAGGACTCCAGAGAGAGCCGAGCCGAGACCCGCTCCAGCCGAGAGTCGCTGGAGCGCCGGGACCGTGAACGGGAACGAGAGAGGGAGCGGGAGAAGGAGAGGGAAAAGGAAAAGGAGAGGGAGAGAGAGAAGGAGAAGGAGAAGGAGAAGGAGAGAGAAAAGGAGAGGGAGAGGGAGAGGACTGACACCCACAAGAAGGAGGAACCGGCCCAAGAGGACAGGAGTTATGGGAGAGGTCATGGACGAGAAGATGGAGGGAGAGCTGAAGCAAAGACGGAGAACAAGACGGACAGAACTGAGAGGAATGGACGAGGGAGAGGGCGTGCTAATGAGACTTCTGATAAAGGCAAGAGCCAACACGATGCCTTCGTTTCCATCCTGTGTTTTTTTTGTTGCTGCTGGAAAATTTACAAAAGAATCTTCACAGCACAAGTTCCTGTCTTTTCTCCTTTTTTATATATATATATATATATATATATATTGTATTTACTTTCAGGCACAAACAGGAACTCCCGGGGTTCCCAGCTGGAGAGCAGCCATGACAACTGGGAGTCACGTAGCGGCGCAGTGCGTGAGCGGAGTGTGGAGAGGAGTACCGATCGCAGTGCTACCGAAAGGAGCTCCGAGAGGGGCTCAGACAGAGACCGCTACGAGGGCGACAGGAGAGGAGAGCAGGCCAGAGACTCGTCCTACGACAGGAGAGGAGGGCACGGGGAGCGTGAGCGCAGAGACATCCGAGAGAGAGGTGGCGGTCGCTTTATTTTAAGCCTGCACAAATTAAAAAAAACATGCATCATTTGTATATTTTGAAAAATCGTTTGGCTAAGCTCTTTAACTTTCTGTTTTCTCAGATCAACGAGCAGCTTCACCCAATAGACACCAGGGGAGATCAGATGAGTCAGAGAGGGAGGAGAGGAGGGAGGACCGCAGGACGGAGAGAACCGAAGAGAGGAGAGACGACAGGCCCCGGGAGCGGGAGAGGGAGAGGGAAAGAGAGCGGGAGAGGGAGAAGGAGAAGGACAGAGAGAAGGACAGAGAGAAGGAGAGGGAAAAGGAGCGAGAGAAGGAGGCGGAGCGGGTCAGGGAGAGAGAGCGGGAACGGGAACGAGAGCGGGAGAGAGAGCGAGAGAGGGAAAGGGAACGGGAGGAGCGAGAGCGGGAGAGGGAGGAACGGGAGAGGGAGCGGGAGAGAAAGGAGCGAGAGAGGGAGAGGGAGCGCGAGCGAGAGAGGGAGCAGCGAGAGCAGCGGGAGAGGGAGAGGCAGCGGGAGTGGGAGGAGCGAGAGAGAGGGCGAGAGGAAAGGCGGGAGAGGAGAGACGACACCAGGGAGGACCGAACCGTCAGAGACACCCGGGATGACCGCAAGACGAGGTATCAGCAAACACGACAAATGTTTTCTCCCAGATACTTATGTTGCCCATGAGTGTCCGCCTCCTCCAATCCCAGTAGGTTTAATTTTGTATTTAATAATTCTCCTCCTTCCTCCCCCTAGTCGCAAGAGGCCCAGGGTAGAGAGCAGCCCGAGCCCCAGAGCCTCGCCTAAACGGGCGACTCGGGACCACAGTCCTGCAGACAGCGACGGCTACAACAGTGCAGAAGAGAAAAGTGAACGCCCGATTGGCCGAGGGCAGGCCAAGCTCCACCCGCAGCCCCTCCTCCCCAGCCCAGCGTCTCTGCAGCCGCCTGACAGTAGGGGAATTAATTTTGGACACACTCGTGTTTATTCAAGAATGAACTGCTGAGATACTGCAGAACAAAGAAAATAAAAGTTCAAGAAAACAAACTGTTAATCAAGGAAGATTTTCAAATGGTAGCCCGGGAACGGCGCTTTAAGAGTACTGAGTGTGGTTCGTGACTTTTCATATGCAGGTGCTGACAAAAACCGCATGCTGAGCCAGGTGGTGCGGCCCCTGGAGCCCTTGTTGCGTTCTCCGCCGGGGGCTGCTCCGTCCGACGAGAAGCCCAAGAAGGATGATGAGCGCCGAGGAGCCGGAGACAAAAGGGAAGCACGCAACCGCCACGAGGACCCGGAGCCCCGCGGGGAGCGGAGCCGAGGAGCCGACCGGCGAGGAGAGCCCCTCGCCGACACCCCGTCCGAATCGCGTAGCAGAGTCAGAGACCAGCGAGAGTCCACGCCATCTCCGCCGCTAGCCCCGCCCCTCGCTCCTTCGGCTCTCGTCACGGGCAGCGAGGACAGAGACACTGCCGGCTCCCAGTCCCACGAGGAGGGTAAAAAGAAGACGAAGTCGCAGAAGAAGGGACTGAAGAAGGGCCGTAAGGAAGAGGTTGCAGGGGGCAACAATCTGGCGGCTGTGGGAGATCGTTTCAAGACGGAGGCCCCGATCAGCGGAGCGATAGATGCACCTCCCCCCGTACACTCACCCAAGAAGGGAGCCAAGAAGAAGGTGCTTGAACGAAAGAGGAAACGGTCACGAGAAGAAGAATCCGATGTGTCCGATGAAGATGTATCTGCCCCTCAGCCTCTCACTAAGAGGAAGCGAGGGCCCAGGACGCCACCGCCGTCCATGAGGCCCGATCACCGCGGTGCTGGAGCCAACCCGGAGCCAACGCCGCTGCCCAAAGTGGACAACTTCAGCGACTGGTCGGATGATGACGTCGCAGACCGAGCAGCACCAGTGGAAACGCAAGCGCCGCTGGTTCCGGCTGAGCCTCTGAAGAGGGGCGTCGGTCCCAGAGTGGGCCGGGACCGGGAGCGGTGCCATCCTCCTCCTCCCCCCATCGCCCCTCTGCTCCCCCAAGAGCCTCCCATGCTGCTGCCCACTCTGACCCCGCAGCCCCTCATGTCCCAGGCGCTGCTCCGCAAGCCTCCTCCGGATCAGACGCGCAGCAGCAGCATGGGGAGCAACCAGAGTCGCACTTCGTCCAGACGCTTGCGGTCGCCCTCCAACGAGCCGGCCCACCGAGATGACCCCCAATGTCCGCGACCCCGCCGAGGTCGGCTTCAGGGCGCCAACTCTCGGGACCGAGAGAGGGAAAGAGAAAGGCCGGTTGTGACTGAGCCTCCAGGGGTCGAGAGGAAGTCTCGGATTGACCAGTTGAGGAGGGGAGAGCCCGGCCGCAGCACCTCCTCAGGTACACACAACATTTAACTATTCACCTTTTGCATATGCGGTCAACAGGATCATGCTAAATTATAACACTGAATTCTGATCCTAGCTTAACTCATCTCCGTCTCCATTGTATTGCAGACCGGCAGGATTCACGCAGCCACAGCTCCAGGCGCAGCTCCCCTGACTCGGAGAAGCAGGCCAGGTCGGGGTCCCGTGCCGGATCCTACGACAGTCGAGAGCGGGAACGAGACAGGGAGACGTTTGAGCGGGAACGAGACCGGAAGGACCTCCGGCCTCCGCAGCAGCAACCTCCTCCGCCGCAACAACAACAACAACAACAACAACAACAACAACAACAACAACAACAGCAGCAGCAGCCGCAGCCACCCCTGCTCCTCCAACCGCCCCTACAACAGCAGAGAGACTGGGAGCCTGAAGCTCGGGACTGGCCCAGCAGGGTACGGGAGCCCCTGCTGATGCGTCCTGGCCGGGAACTTCTCCTGAGGGAGCGAGACATCAGGGAGAGGGAACGCTTACTCCCCGAAGGACTCATCCAGCAGCACGAGCGAGAGCGGGAAAGAGAGCGAGAGAGGGAGCGCGAGAGAGACGGTCGAGGTGACCGAGGAGACCGGATGATGATGGAGCTGCCGCCCCACGGGGACCCCAGGGCGCCGGGACGAGGCGACGCGAGGGGCGACATACGGGGAGACCTGCGAGGAGATGTAAGACAGGAGAGAAGCGAGTACGAACCTCTGCTGCCAAGAGAAGCCTTCAGCCCTCCAGAGCTAGAGAAACCAAGCAACAGCCACCATGTCCTGGGAGAGCAGCGCGAGCTGGAGAAGACCGACAGCGTCGAAGGTGAGGAGACACTTTATGACGTGCCTTTCTTTCCCGACTTCCAACGTGGGTGTAAAGGCATGTTTGTGTTCTCAGGAGACGACGATGGGAAGGAAAACGATGGCCAGTCAGTCGCATCTGTGGGAGAGGAGTACGAACCAATCAGTGATGATGAGCTGGATGAGATTTTGGCTGATAGCCAGAAAAAAGAGGATCAGCAGGACGATGAAAAGATTACAGGTACCGGAAAATAGCTATTTTTTAAACTGTATTGTATATATTTGTCTCAGCTTGTCCAACATAAGTTGAACATCAATGGAGAATGTTGCTGAAATCTGAGCTTTTAGAAATTCATAACTTCATTGGAAATGTATATATATATATATATATATATATATATATATATATACACACTACTCACACGCTCCTTTTTAAATCCACACCGATGCCCTGTGTCGACAGGTCCTCTAGATGTAATTGATGTGGACTGGTCCAGCCTGATGCCCAAAACGAAGCCGGAACCCCGGGCAGCAGGGGCAGCGTTGCTCCGGTTCACCCCAGGCGCCGTGCTGCTTAGGGCGGGAATCTCCAAGCGCCTCGCCGGGCCCGAGCTCCTGGAGCAAGTCCGAGAGGTGTGCAAGTCCGAGCTGGACGACCCCAAAGGTGAGAGTTTGGATTCAGCATTCAACCCCAATGTTTGTTGTTTTTTGCTTTCCTCGTGTTTCTTTTATTTTAAATTGGAAACGGGAAGTTTCTACGGTCACGATTTGTTATTGATGTGATAGCGGACATTGTTGCGAGTCTGTTTTGTGTGATCCATTCGTCCAAACCGTTTTCATCCGTCCCACCAGATGCTGACAAGCTGTTTGAGCACGACCTGGGGGCTCTGAATATGGCGGCCCTGAACAGGCGGATGGAGAGGGCGGGCTTGCTGAGAAATCTCGGGCCCTGCTGCAAGGCCCTGTGTGCCCGCAGGGACTTCGCCATCCGCCGGCAGCTGTTGAAGAATGACAAGGTAGATGTCAGATACCGACAGGACGACGAATCAATACCGACAGTTTCTTTGCGTCAGTCGGCGTGGCGTCCGTCTGGATGTCATTTGTACAATTGCATTGTTGAGAGAGATGTGTATTAACCGGCTTCTCTTTCCTCAGGGCCTAACCAAGCATTACCCCGCCACGCCCGTGGTCGACACCGAGCTGCTGCAGATGAGCATGCGTCTCTTCAGAAGGACCGTGGCCGGCCCGGCCGCGGGCCCAGAGCGGCCCGAAGGTGGGTCGGCGCCAGCAGCAGCAGAGGGGGTCCCAACTGGTGGAAGTACGCCTAGCGCAGCACAGCCGGAGGTGTGTGTGTCCTAGGAGAAATGGGTTTTGATTAGTCAAATGCATGAAATACACGTCATTTCATACATAGCATTTTTAGTCATGAGAGGAAATAAAAGAAAACTGAACAATTTTGAATATTATTACGTTATGCTATACATGTTTTGTAAGATCTGCAAGTACTGTGCCATAGACTACTGGACCTTCAAGCCTATGGAGTTGTGTTGTGAACCATGTATGAGGCATAAAACCCACCTACAAATACTGTGTTTTTTTTGTGCATTGCAATGTTTTAAAGCAGCTTTTTAACTTGGTTTCACCTGCCTAACCAAGTTCTGATGATTTTTGTTTGTGTTTTTTGTGCATTGGTTACTACGACTGTGCATTAAAATGGTTAGATGTTGATTTTTGTAATGGGTCTTTTGCTTTGTAAGAAGTGACTGTTCAGCCTTCGAATCATGTGACACTTGATGGTATTACTTTTGTTTCATATTACAACATATCTGCAGAGCAAATCTAGTGTTACTGACCAACAACACTGAAACATCCTGCAGGAACTTGAATGAACGTTTCTCACAAATAAGCACTGCCAAACTATTCCGTTATTGAATGTAATTTTTTTACAAATGTTAGTCTTTGGAGACATTATTTCTTTTTGCTTGATGTATTTCTTTTTGAATGGTTTGGCAATGTCTACCTGAAGTGAAGTGAAGTGAGTGCAGAGCAGAGCACACTAAAGACTGCAGTGTCCCAGAGCGCCAACACTGCCAGGTGGATTTCCTGTCCATAATGTTCACTGGCCCACACCATCAAAAAGGACCCAAAAGGGCCCCATATAGGAAAAGACACTAAACTGCTTAGTTAAAAAAAAAAAAAAGACCGGATAAATAATTTCACTTCATGTTTCTGTTTTTGGGGTTGACCAGCCAGTCACAATAAAAAGACTTACAGGTGGATAGACTGTACCTCTGGGATGTGATCGTATCATCACTCTTAGGTCAACAATTGACACTTGAGGTCATGCATGCTTTGAGTGCTTGGATACAAATCAATGGACAAACCAGCTTCAGCGTTGCATTGAGCAGCTTAAGGAACATCATTTGAATGGGAACCTGTTATCTTAGTGACCTGGATTCAATGTGACGCCTCCCCCCGGCCATGCAACTGTGACTTAAAATCTAAGTCTTTTCCTACTAGATATTTATTTTGTCTACGGGAGGTCAATTTTGAGATGTGAAATTGATATCCTATATTATGCTGTATTTTTTTTACTTTTTTTTTTTTTACTGAAGAATAAATGTAGAATGACTTTAACATTGTAATGACATTTTACCAAATAAGGGCAACTTTTGACCTAGAGGACTTAAATGCTCAGTCCGTTTATCAGGATTGTCTCAATAAACGACCACAGTGAGCTATGAGGGCAGCTATGCATATTGAGGTAAGTGCTGAATTTAATATATGACCACATCCTCTTGTAGTGGTTTTTTCCCCTGCATTTTCAGTATGAGGAAACACAGTTTTATAACGTTTACGTGTGTGTTATATTTAATACACGTGGTTTATGACTACTTGAGATAAGAATAGAGCCGGTGTCTTATCGCTGATTGCAGACCCCATAAGCCTAACGCACAAAATAAAGCATCTATTTTATTGAGTCGTCTTATTGTCTGTCCTTAACTGGTTCAAAGCCATGTATGTGTGTTTACGTGTTTCAATATAATACCGCACTGAATGCAGCTGACTGTTTAAAAGAAAGAAATAATTATTGCACACGTTACAAGTTACATAAGTATAATATTTATGGAGAACATAAATACTTCCCACACAATATTTTACAGTCCATGTCCATCTTTCTTTATACAGTCTGATAATGCAAAGGATTATGATATATATGATATGATATATACCTTTATTCATCCCACAGTGGGGACATTTCCAAAATCACAGCAGCGGTGCACATCAGAGCAATAATAAAAATAATTATAAAACACAAAACTAAATATACATGTATTACATTGTCTTCATTATTTCAAATATCTTCATAAACTTCTGACGTCTTTCGCGGAACTGTTAGACCGACATTTGCGATACACGGACAATATATAAACCGGACCGGTTTCCTTTACCCACAATCCTTTGCTTTTGGTCCGTCCTTCCGACTTCCGTCTCAAAGACAAGCTGAAGTGAGTATTTTTTCGGAGATTTTATTTCTACAATCTATCGCCATCCTCTGACATTTGAAACACAACTGACCGCGTATTGTTTCCAAATATATACATTAGTGTCGCGCTGTCCTTTATGCGCGGTTTTATAAGTGGATTAACGTATTTAAATTGATGTAAAGTTGAAGAACGTTACAGCGTTGATTTCGACCGTAATGGCTTCAATTGGCCTGCACGTTAAACGCCAACTTACCGCTTGAAACCTCCCGTGAGACGCTGCTTCTAGCTTAACGCACTGGTAGTTAATCGGGTTGCTTAGCGTAAATGCTAGTCAACCCCTCTTTAGCCTGCAAGCCAGCTGAAGTAAATTAACACTAATGAGAGCACGCTAGCTCTATGCTAACGTGAAATACTTAAGGGATGTATCAAACAGATTCAGAGTCAAAGTCTTCAAAACATCTTTAAGTAGCTGTTTGTTCCTTTTCTCCAATGTACGTGGGTGTCTGTAGCATTCATATGCTTAAGCATTGATCCATGCATGTCGTTTCTAGATGGCTCCAACCAAGAAAGGAGAGAAAAAGAAGGGGCGTTCAGCCATCAACGAGGTCGTCACCAGAGAGTACACCATCAATGTCCACAAGCGCATCCATGGAGTGTGAGTACTGCAAGGACACAAGTAGGCTCTGGGAATGCGTTTTAAGAGACTCTTGTGCACATGTGTGTCACATTTTGCAAGACTAACAAAATGTTTAAATGAGTGTTTTGGGACGATAAACGGACCTGTACTTGTGTAGCACTTTTCTAGTCTTAAGAACACGTACAGCGCTTTAACACTACAACACATCATTCACTCATACTCCTGCCCATCGGTACTAACTAACAGGTTTCATCTCCTTTCCAGTGCTTTCAAGAGGAGAGCTCCCCGCGCCATCAAGGAGATCCGCAAGTTCGCCATGAAGGAGATGGGCACCCCTGATGTCCGCATCGACACTCGCCTCAACAAGGCAGTGTGGAGCAAGGGTGTCAGGTGAGATGCCACTCGGTTAATACTCAGGCTGAGCAGAAAGGCACAGCAAACTCGGTCAAAACAATTAATCTCCTTGAGTTATAAACAGTCTCTTTGCATTCTCCTGTTCATGTGTGGTGCAGGGAAAGAGCAACGTTTCTGTGAGTGCAGAATATAAAAAGAGGGTGTGTTTCTGCCGCCTGCTTGAATTTCAGAAGGGTGAAAAATGTTACGGCCAAACAAAATAATACCTGCTAACTTATGTAATTCTAAATGAACTTTTCCGCTCAGAAAGTACAGGGACTGAGCGTTGTGTAAAGGGAATAAACAAGATGAATGGAGGAGTTTAAATCACTCTTCTCTGATTCAATACTGTCAATGAGGCCATGAAGCGTCTGATTTGTGGTAACATATTAAATAGTTTGTCTTTAGTTAAGATTGTAACTTTATGTTTTGTGTGCTGTGCAGAAATGTGCCATACAGGATGCGCGTAAGACTGTCCAGGAAGCGTAATGAGGATGAGGACTCTCCCAACAAACTGTACACCCTGATCACATACGTTCCTGTCACTACAACTAAAGGTAAATACGCCACTAACTGACTCAATCGCCTCCTAAAGCATCAAAGACATTCGATTTAATCTTTTCCTTCTGTTTTTCCTATAGGTCTGCAGACAGTCAACGTTGATGAGAACTAAACTCTGCGAGTCGAATAAATAAAATAAAAGGACCTCTTGGCTTATGTCTTCATTTCTGTTCCTGAACTGAATCTTATATTTGGAGAATTTTCAGATATGGAATAATGAGTATAATCATTTATTTCTGTGATGTACTACACTAGTATTCTTACGGTCAATGTAGTGGTACTTATAGACCACTATTGAGTTCAGTCTTAAACTATGAATTGACATGTGAGTGAGACAAGTAGTTCTTCCATAAAACAAGTTTACTAGAAAATGTAGTTGCATGTTCACAAGGTCAAACGTGCTTAGAACATCTGAGCTCAAATCTGGACTGACGTCCAACATGCAGGTATCATACTGACGTAATGTCATCTGATTGGAAGCTTATATTCTGAAGTTATTCAGCTTTTAAATACAATATTAAATCTTAACCTAAACATTCTTTGAAATCATGAAAGATTTATCTTCAGTTACCTTTTTTAAACTATTATAACCATTCATTTGGCTCTTGCAGTCAATTACATTTTAACCTGTAAACTACTGGTTTGTTGCTACCATGCTGGATAACCGAGTATACTGACCACGCTGTCAATGTCATAACGTGACTAACCTTATATTTACTCACCAAGAATAATAGCATCAATATCTATGTATATATGCATGATTAGTTTGTGTGATACACTTTTACTGTATATTTGCTCAGTCAGTAATGAACAGAAGAAGGATATTAACATTCATGCAGGCGGTTTAACGTTTTCTTTTTAATTATTTTGTCTGGAGTGAGACTTGGCTCTGGTCCTATTTCCTTCTCCATCTCTTTTTACATTACATTACATGTCATTTAGCAGATGCTTTTATCCAAAGCATTTACAATAAGTGCATTTCAACCTAGAATACAAACTAAGAACAACAAGAATACAGAAAGTAACCTTTCCTCAACATAGTAAAACTACAAAAGTACCACAATAATATAATAAAACCTGGATATGTTAGCGACAGTGGTGACTACGGGAAGTTTAATATTCATGTACACAGCAAGAATCACAACAGGAGCGCAACAATTATGGCGACGAAAAACAATAAGAATATATTTATTTCACTTTTGTGATTGTGTCTTTTGTTTAAAACAAAATGAGAAAGCCATTTTATAAATGGAAGACTCAGTGGTTATGTTAGGATTGTATAAGTTGTATACACTTAAATATATATATAAATTACATTGAAGGGAATCAACTACCTTGAAAACGTATTTTAAGTGTATATTTACCTATAGACTCTTATTTTCTTATCTTGTACGCTTCACCGGAAGTAGGAAAGTCACATTTTGTCTAAATGTATGTCTTTATGGCAGAGTTTATGATCCACATGTCCCTATGCTGCCCTCTGGTGGTTCAACACGTGTAACTACATATTTATAGTCTGTGGATCACAGGGAACATTATCAGAAAGTGAGTATTTACCCCCTCTAGCGACCATAGCTAGTAACTACGACTGGATTTATATCCAGCTCGCTGAATTGTCTACAAGCAAAACTTTCTTTTATTTCCGACAAAATAACTTATATTTAATACGGATGTTTATGTTTTGATTTGCAATATGTTATGCTAAAGTTGAATTTTCAGTTAAATTGAGGGAGAAATAAGTTAAACACTATTATTTAACATCTCTTGTTTTGCATGTTCTTATATTTAAATTTAATTAAAGACGGTTTTCAACATGGAGTGAAAAACTTCAAATTGTATTAATGTTAAATCATTATTGCCTCGTTTGACTGACTTCTTGCGATCTTAGATCATTGTAGATTAAAACAATGAGTATTGGCGCCCTCTAGCGGCCACAGTCAATAACTACAGCAGTGGCATCAAGTTTGACAGATTACATACAAGTCTTACTTCCGGTTGAATCGTAAAAATAAAGGTGTAATTACTCACGTTGACTACAAGAGGGCAGTATAGAGTCATGATAATAGAGGCAAACGACACAACTGTCAAGGCAATATGTAAACGTCCAAAAATATAATACATTATATATATTAAGAAATAATATTTTTAATTAATTATAATTAATTATTGGAGAAACCCCCCGTGAACTTATTGCATGTTTAGTTTCTATAGAATAATCCAAATACGGAATCGGGTCCCGAGTTGGCCAATTAAAACTATTCCTGCCTGAAACAAACAGTGGGTTACACCAGCGCGGCGCTACTCATACCATAATAATAATAATAACTTTATTTATATAGCACTTTTAAAAACAAGGTTTACAAAGTGCTCTACAGATAAATAAAGCATAAAACACAGCTGAAATGGCGGCAAACAAAAGAGACCATACCATAAAAGCATTGAATACAACTAAAACCAAACAAATAGGCAATTAAAATAAAAACCTAAACGGACGACATCACTTAAAGCAGTTCTATAAAAGTGGGTTTTAAGAAGTGATGATGTCGCTCCTCTGGTCCTCGACTCTCCTCCGCGCCTGCGTTGCGTTACGTTGCGTTGCGTTACGCACAGAGCTCCGGCGGCGGAGCTTCGCGCACACAGGAGAGCACACCAAACACCATCTCCCGGTACTCACCGACAAAGTGATGTGCACCCCTGCTGATGGAGCCCCGTCCTGTACTGAGGCGAGTTGCTTTCCTCCGCTCGATGCTTGACGCGCTCTGGTCTTCTGCTGCTTGCTGTTCGGTCCCGATGATGGCCTCCGACGCGTTGAATGTTATTAAAAACGTTTTAATGATATTTAAGTCTGGTATCAAAAACAAACAACGAGCTCACCGCGATACGGTGACACCCCTTTCCCGTTCCGGGGTCAAAACACCTGCCGTCGCCAATTACATCTTGATTAATATAATAGGTGTAAACAAATACCCTCAACAGCGCCATCCAGTATCTACATAAAACATACATGTACCCGCACAACATCTGGCTCTTACAGATATCTTCAAGAATAATATAAATCAATGTATTATCTGTGTGATGCATACATGATGGTGTATATTTCACGCTATAATAAACAGAATAAAGACATTGACACTTCATCTGCAACTTCAATCAATTTGTTTTAACAGTTTTTATTTCATCAAGTTAAATTCACAAAAAAACACTTTAAATATTGAGCTCTCAGCCTTAATGGTTGTTCAATCAGTTTGAACTGAACTTTTCTGAAGAAGTTTTCTTAATAACTTTGAGAGCAATGGTCTTCACAGCAATCAGAGCTTCGTTGCAGGCCCTGGAAATGTGAGACGGCGGCAGGAGGAAGCCGTAACGCCCGCGGTCCTGGAGCTCAAAGGTGAAGGAGTATTTGATGCCGAGGTTGTACGCCCAATCATCCGACCCGCCTGGAGCCAAGTCTGGAAAACGGACAAAGACACGCGTGAGAAACTTTGGGAGTGACTGAATCAAGCCAAGCTGATTTTGCTTCTTTTTTTGAAAGCCCTTCTTACATATTGTCTTTGATCCAGAACCAAACTTGTAGGTGTTCCTGTAATATCTTCTGATTACCTGGGCAGCTTCTTGAACCATCTCAAGCTTTCAAAAAAAAAAAAAAAACACAAGCACATTTAGAAGTTTATAAGATTTTTGTTGAAGGGATCTAATCCTTTCTGTGGAAACATCTATGACTCCACTCACCAGGTCATTGTGGTTCTCTGCTTCATCTAGTGTGCAGGAGTACGGGAAGAGCAGCATCTGAGAGTACGAGTGCATGCTGAGGTACAGCTGCACCGAGTCCTTGTGGCTGCGCAGGAAGTTGGCCACGGCCTGCGACTCTGGTTCCGACTCTGGAAACGCACCGCAGTAGATCTCAGTGCAGGGATCTTGAGAGGCCCCCTCCGCTGGAAGATACACAATCACTTCACCTTACAGATTCTTCCGAGACTCTCGCATTCAACAGTATAAAGAGTTCAATGTGTTCTCGCAAAGAAGAGGACCTTCAGGCCAGAGGAAGACTCACTGCACCAGTTGGCGTCAAAGTTTCTGTTGAGGTCGACCCCGATGCATTTGCTTTTCTTGCTCACAGAGCGGTTTTTCCTCCACATTCGGTTCTGAGATAAATAAATCAAGGGACATTAAGATTCCAGTTGTAGTTGTTATATTTAAGAAACGGGCGAGCGCTCAGCGACATGCAACAATGTGTATTCTTACTGTTGCCCATGTGTAATGGTATCCATCAGGGTTCATAACGGGCAGGATGTAGACATCCATGTTGTCCATGATGTCTGTAATCTCTTGGTTCAGCTTGTAGAATGACAACGCCTGTGCAGGAAGGGACAGAGATGTCAGTGCTAGACCAGTCTGAAACTGACCTGACAGAAAACAAACAAACCCATGTACTACAAGACATTCCCACACTGTTGATACTGCGTTAAAATACGCGTTAAAATACTCACATATTGTACAAACCATAAGCAGAAAGCAGGAGCGATCCACTCTCTGGCATGGATCCCACAGTCGATCCACATGGCTTTCTTGTCCGTACTGTTATTCAGAGACAACTGACAGGAATAGAAAGGGAGTCAGAGTGTGAGTGCAAGTGTTAAAAAAGCATTGCACTTCTCTTACAAGTCAGCTCTATGACTGGAAAACAAAAATCACATTTCAAATAAAATCTTAAGGGGGGGAATGCTGATTGGCTTGTGATGAATGCGTGACACCAAAACAAATCCTTTAATCAACATTGCAGCCTGTTAAGTGATGAGTGTTTACCTTCAGAGCGTAAAGTGGTCGCTTCTCATATGAGGAGCCAATGAGAATGGTCGTAACTGTGTCCGGGTTGTCCTGCTGGGTCTTGTTGATCCAATGGTAGATCTACAAAGTGAGTGTGTTTAGAGATAAACTGGTATTTACAGGAAGTGTGTACAGCAATACACCAATAGTCCTGTCATAAAGCCCGTTTGTGAAGCTTAAAGACGGGAAAGTTGTGAAATCAGTGCCTATCTGACACAACATCAACAAAAAAGATGACATCTGACAGCTGGAAAAGAGGAAGAGCATACATCGTCAAGACTGTGATATCTCTCGTAGAAGGTCGAGCTGCTTCGTGGGTCAGTGGAGACGTTCATCGTTTGCATCTCGATCAACTCGTTGGCGTTGGCCAGCAACACCCTGAAACAAACAAAGGCATTATCAAACGCTCCAAACTAATGTTATAACCTATATATCATGTATTTATTATGATACTTATGTTGCACTTCTGGTTAGATGCCCAACTGCATTTCGTTGCTCTGTACTTGTACATGTGTAATGACAATAAAGTTAAATCTAATCTAATCTAATCTAAAGGCACAACTCTGTTTTCAGATGACATACGCGTGTGTTATGGTGTGTTTCTGCAGCAGGCCTTGGACCGTCTCTGAGCTGTTGGCAGGAACAAACAGGTGGACCTCGGTGTCTGCTGTGATGTAGTGAGGGGACACCGGCTGCCATAAGGCGGTCTGGGAGAACATATGGATCACGTTGATTGACAGACGGAAAATAAATAGAGCTGCAATCACTGGTTGAAGAAAATCCTACTTGTACCTCATAATGAGTGGAAATATTCTTCAAGATGTTCACTTGTGTCTCTGTTTTCGGGGTGATTGTTAGAATTTGGTCTCTGGACAAAAGGAAAACAAGACATTACAGTGTGTCCAGTGAATGACGCAGATCCCTCCGGTTGAATCGTAGACATATCAGCATGTTTTCACCTTCATTAGGACAGTGCCAGAATACAAAGGTGAATTTCAGACACTTTGTTCAAATTGTGTCAATGACCTGTAGAGTTTGCATCTGTGTTCAGGCACCACAACATACGTGGAAAGAGGGTGCGTGTTTGCATAATTGTGTCATAATCTATTTGCTTTGGGGAAAACCATAACCTCAGTGGTAACTGAATACATATTTAAAAAAATAAACTTACCGGGTTTCTGTGCAGTGTCCTGTTTTCAGAAGTTTGTCCAAATTCATTAAAAAAAACAAAAGCAAAAGAGCCCTCATGGTGTCAGGATCCAGAGTGGAAGTGATCGAGGTTTATTCAAACCACCGGGGGAGAGGACACAATATTGATTAGAACTGTGTTTATTTAGAAGTTAAACATTACTTTATTTGTTAACGATGAGGGCATAGATCTACCATAGTGGCCGAGAGGGAGCAGGTTAGTATACTTCTGGTGCTTTGAAGCCAGCAGGTGAAATATTAGTATAGTTTACAAAACACTAAATTCTTAAGCTTTACAATACGACTCTTCACCAATAGAAGCAGGGAAAGGTAGTGCAGTAACACCTCCGCGCCGGCAGGGGGCGCTACATAAACGACAGTTGGCCAAACGGGGAGGAAAGCGACGACTTGGAAGAAGTCGATGCGTTAGATTTCTCTCAAGGCAAGATGTCGGGTCACGATCAGCTGGTGCTCTGTTTGTGTGAATTAACGAGGTAAGACGTTGAACTAGGATATTACAAATATTATAAAAACGAGATATGTATTGGATAATCTTGATATCGCGGTGAGCTTGTTTCGTTTCCTTTATGATGGCCGCTGGTGACGTATGAATACCAGCCATGCTGCTGTTAAACGGTTGATGATACATCACCCACTTCCTTAGTCGTAGAGTCTGTAGTCTAACTAGTATAACGTTATTCCAACAATATTTGGATTTAGTTAATGTTCTTTCAAATTTCTGCCTCGGGTTGTACGTTACCATTACCACGTACACCCATCACAACAATGATCACGTGACTCCCCCACACTTAATACAGATAATAACCTTTTCATCTTTGAGGGTCTTTAATCACATGACAGACTATTTCCTTCTGATTCTGGAAAAAGACAAATCTGTGCACATATATTTTCAAAGTTGTTGTTGTTGTTGTTGTTTCCTTATCTCATTTTCTTCTCCCTTCACAATCCTCTGTATTGATCATGTCCGCCTGGTCAACCCTCTGTCGTGTCTCAGGTTGCTGTGGAAGTTGCTGCTGCCCTTGCTGTTTCTGTGCGCGCTGCTGATCGCCGTGCTGGTGCTGCTGGTGCTGGCCGTGCGCTTCTGGCTTCAGAGCAGCAGGAACGCCCGGCGGGCGAGGGACGGCCGTCCCACGGTGGCCTTCTTCCACCCCTACTGCAACGCCGGTGGCGGGGGGGAGCGGGTGCTGTGGTGTGCTCTGAGGGCGCTGCAGAGCAGGTGAGGCGGATTTAAATACGTGTGTTGCGACCTTTCATTGGTGTCCTCTTTCCCTATGAGCTTCTTACGGACGCATTTTCCAAGTTGTAGTCCCAATAAGAACTGTCTTTTTGTACTATATAGTCAACCAGCTAGAAAATAAACACAATCAAGAGTAGAAAAAGAAATTAAAACCTGTCGCATAAGTAATGCTTCATGGCTTGCAATATAATCTACTTCTGCTCAGGTATGTGGACATCAACTTCGTGGTGTACACGGGGGACCTGGGGGTGACGGGGCAGCAGATTGTGGACGGGGCGCGGCGGCGCTTCAACATCGCGCTGCCCCGCCCCGTTCAGTTTGTGTTCCTGAGGCACCGGCTGCTGGTGGAGCCCGGCCTCTTCCCTCACTTCACTCTGCTGGGACAGAGCGTGGGCTCCGTCTTCCTGGGATGGGAGGCGCTGATGGAGTTCGTCCCAGACATTTACATCGACTCCATGGGCTACGCCTTCACACTGCCCCTGTTCCGCTACCTGGGAGGCTGCAGTGTGGGGAGCTACGTTCACTACCCCACCATCAGCACTGACATGCTGTCTGTGGTGAGAGAGAGGAACCCCAGGTAATAACTCTTTATCAAATATATTGTCACAAATGCTTGAGAACACTGAATAATATCCAATTTCATACACATACATATAGAAAAGGCAAAGTAGAATGACCTCTATTGGTGACCATCTGCTCCTTGTTAACCCCTCAAATAAACTATTAACGTCCCAGGATCAACAACCCAGACTACGTGTCCAACAGCCTCTTCCTGAGTGCCTTCAAGGTGGTGTACTACTGCCTCCTCGCCCTTCTCTACGGCATGGCCGGCTCCTGCAGCGACCTCATCATGGTCAACTCCTCCTGGACCCTCGATCACATCCTGTCCCTGTGGCGCGCTCCCAACCGCACCAGCGTGGTGTACCCGCCCTGCGACGTCAGCGCGTTCACCGACGTGCCGCTGGAGGAGGACGGAGACAGGAAGTGCCACTCCATCGTCTCCGTCGGGCAGTTCAGGCCCGAGAAGGACCACCGGCTGCAGATCAGGGCTTTCAAGAAGGTGTTGGACCGGAGGGGGGACGGCGCGGGGGGGAGGGAGTCCCTGAAGCTGGTTCTGATCGGCGGGTGCAGGAACCAGGAAGACGAGGACAGGGTGCTCATGCTGAGGGGGCTCTGCCAGGAGCTGGGCGTGGCCGACCGAGTGGCGTTCAAACTCAACGTGCCCTTCGAGGAGCTGAAGCGGGAGATAGCAGAAGCCACCATCGGACTGCACACCATGTGGAACGAACACTTTGGAATAGGTAATTCATCAGAGCGAGGGCTCGTTTGGATCGTCTCATTTGAGTTCTATCAATTCTAAGTGCATCTTCGCTCTTCTTCCCCCCCTCCCCCCGTAGGCATTGTGGAGTGCATGGCAGCAGGGAAGGTCATTCTGGCACACAAGTCTGGCGGACCCAAGCTGGACATTGTGGTACCTTTCGAGGGAGGCCAGACCGGCTTCCTGGCCGACGACGAGGACAGCTACGCGGAGGCCGTGGAGAGGATCCTGGCTCTGCCGCCCGCCAGCCGGCTGCACATCAGGCGCAACGCGCGGCAGTCCGTGGCTCGCTTCTCCGATCAGGAGTTCGAAGCCTGCTTCCTCGCTGCCATGGAGCCTCTGATGGGAACACTGGAACGATGAGGAGAGGACTGGTTGTCGTTCTTTGCGTGTGCGTGTTTGCATGTACAGTTAACGTGAGCACCTTTACCTTTAATGCACTTAGGTTGTCAACATCTGATTAAAACTCAGAAGGGTGTTGAAGTCACAAACACTGTGCTTCTTCAAGACCGTTTGTAATCATTCGTCTGGGTACAATCTAGATGCATGGCCCTATAAAAGATTAAAGAGAGTAATAATCTGTCCATGCAGCAGTGAAAACATCATGTGTTCAGAGAGAATCCCGCCACAGTTAAGTGTGTAGTTCTCTTAGTTGTATTTGTAAATCCAAATCCCAATTTTTGCAGGATGCATTCCTTTGTTGGTTTATTTTCAAGAGATTGTATTATATTTAGAGAAAATTATTTGCTTTAAATATAACGGAGAATATTTATTGTTTACCAGAATTAGAATTCTCTACATGCCCAAAATGTGAAGTATTTTTGATATTGATGATGAATGTAATAAAAATGTGACGAGAATAAGGGATTGTCAACAGATGGATTCATTCTTCACGTCCGTAAATCATCTTCCACCAACAGGCCAAAAGATATTAAAATGACACGTAGAAGTAAAGCAAATATTCACATTTGAGCTAAATAAATAAAGATGTATCATAATGAATAAACATGTCGTCCCAGATAAGAGCAAAAAAGAATAAAATACTTGATGAAAAGGCCTAAAGTAGCGTAAAAAGCTGCCAAATTAATCAGATTCGAGCAGTACATACAAATAGAGAGTCTGAAGAAATGATTATCAACGCGCTTTTTTAATTTGGGGATCAATAGAGCTGAACAAAGGTCAGAAGGAGACAGAAGGGGAGGGCGCTTTCAGGGGTCATGGAGGGTAAGGGGTGGCGCGAGGACGCAGTTAAGAGGGGAGGTCAATGAAAAGCTGAGTAATTGTGCTCTGCTGCTCACCGACATGAAGTCCTGCGTGCTCCTCTGGGCCCTGCTGCACACTCTGGGATGTTTAGGTGAGCGTCTCCCTCTCGATCACTTCTCCAGTCCATGCAGCGGCTGTACGCCTCCACATCTGTGTCCTCGCAGGGAGCCCCCTGTACGCCTCGGAGGTCACGTCTCTGGCCGACAGGGCTCTGGTAGCAGCCCTGGCTCAGGTCAACTCGGACCACGTCAGGTTTCTTTACCGGGTTACCCGAGGCTCAGTCAAGAAGGTGAGGTACAGACACGACGTCTTCAGAAGAGGTTCATTTGTATCGCAGGTTGTAATGGTGGCTGTGGAGGCCATGTGTGACAGCAGTACTCTGTTACTCCATGTTCTTATGACATATCACATGATGTCTGCCAGATCATTCCCCTTAGCCCGGACACCACCGATCTGCTGCTGGCGTTTGGCATTAAAGAGACGGAGTGTGTGAAGGCCGCGGGTCGCGACCCCCTGACTTGCGCCTTCAGAGCGGGCCTCTTTGTGGTGAGACATTCAATGTCATCGACAACTGAGAATGCATTGCGTTTTTAAATCACACCTGGAGTGACCGCAAGCATACGTGAAATAAAATAAATTCCCTCTTTTTAGTAAACTACCAGCCATTGGTTGATTCAAGGGGTTAAAGGTTCTCTGTACACAACTCTCAATTCTGGGTAGGCCACATGTTGACTGACTGATGCAGCTGCCTGTTTGCATTGGCACACATTTACTGGGGCAGAGTGTGTTGATCAGATCAGCTCTGGTAGGACGCAGCTGGACGCAGGGACGAGACATGTGCATTAAACAGAATATTAAACACGTAATCCTCTCCTTCCCTTCAGCCATCCTTGTCCTGCACCAGTCGGGTCCGATTGTCGCCCACCTCGGCCCAGGTGGTGTCTCTCAGATGTGGCGACGACTCCTCCTCGAGCTCCAGCTCAGAGTCTAGTGAGGAGGTGAGGACACGAGAGGGGAGCAATCATTTTATTCTAATTTCTCACGGTCATTTTGTGCTTTTATTACATTACGTTGGTGAGAAAAAAGTGGAAAAGCTGCTCGTCACCAATTAAAAAAAGAAATTCAGCTAAGAGAGCCAATTAACTTCAATAAATAAATCCATACCCTGAAGAAATGTAAACTTTCCAATCAATTTAAGCAACACTGCGACAAGTGTCCTTAACTATATGCGAGTAATAAGGTTTTAATTCCACAGATGAACTTAAAGCGGAGACGCCAGTTCAGCATCCCGTCTGTGAATAGAGGTAAACTCGTTTCCATGGTTATTGTGCACTACAACCAGTTGAAGTATCTCAATACACAATTAACTGTGTGATATTCAATGTATGAAACTAACCACAGCCCCACTGTCAGCAGCCCCTGCTCCTCCTGCTCCTCCTGCTCCTCCTGCTCCTCCTCTGCACCTCCAGCCTGACCTCTCCCTCCAGGGCCGGACGGAGGCCCAGCCCAGAGGCGACACCATCACCAACTACCTGGAGTGAAAGCTCAGTTCACTATGGACACATGTAGGAGCTGGAATAAAAAACAGAATTTGAACATTAGGATTTGTGTCCCTTCTTGCGTTATATAATTGGAAAAAGCTAATTCTGGTTTATTATATTTTAGAGTCCAATCCCTAGTTTAAATAGTTCTATTTCACTATAAAAGCCTCTGAAATGCTTTTATTTTAGTGTAATACAACAAAAGACCACTAGAGGGAGCCTAAGCTCCACTCTGTTCCCATTTGAATCATTTCAACAATGCATGTTGCTTCAATGCACCCCCTCACAGCTCTTCCCCAGCTACACCTTCATTCCAACAAATGAGGACTCGGAGACGGATTGAGGTCTGGTTTGAACATTTATATTGTGATTTTCAGTTTATATGCAGGAGGACACATCTGCAACCCTTTTTCTTCATTTCACTTGGCCCCACATGTTCACATCAGCACATCAATAACTTACATACTGCACTGTAGCAAACATCCTGTTAAGACAATGGCAATCAGTGAGAAGATGGCGCGTTGTGTGGACTCACTCGGAGACCACGCTTCCACACTAAAGCCAATTTAAAACCAGTTTAAACGGTCTGGAATATGAACGAGTGATGGACGTGATGACGAGGAGTTCATTAGGACAGCCTTAGCACCCTGTAAGAATAAAAAGGCCTCGCTGCAACAAATTAAAACCCTTCATGATCCAATCTGCAGGTACAAAATCAGGAAATGACGACAGACACGCAACTTTCAGTCGAATGCAAGTCGGGTGTTTTCTGTGATGGACTACATGATGCGTTACGCTTTGTACACTGACCAGTCGCCTCGTGTGTCACTCACGCGGCCCACGAAGACGCCGGCACAGGCCTCCTCCTCCGTCTAGTCTATTAAATCAAAACAACGTTGTTGTTGTGTTTGTTTCCCCTCAGCTGCAGGCCAGACGCTGTTGACCCTTTGGAAGAACTCTCTCTGCTTTCCTTCTGCTTTGCATTTGCCGAGCGGCGACCGGTCGGAAAGTCGAACGCTTTTCGACTCGTCGCCTTCATGCGTGTCATCCATGTTATTCACTCCACCGGCCCTCGTACATTCCATTGTGCCCTAATATTTTGTTCCTCTCTAGAATTTGTTGGACAGCTATTAAAAGACAGACATATATATGTATATATATATATATATATATATATATATAATAACAAAAAAAATCCTTCCATTTATCGCTCATTAAATAATTTCACGTAAAAACCAAAGCGTCCCCGCTCCACGAAGGCCTTCTCAAATGGTTAACTACTTCAACTCTACATAATCATACACACATGCATGTATGTATGCACCTCCAGTCTCGGGTTGTGTGTCCCACTCATGCACACACACAGCAGAACCTTACATGAAGGCCATGCAGTACCCAAGCAGAAAGACGTGATGTGTGTCTTTAGTTTGTTGTCTTCAGTACACACACACACTTATGGCAAAGAAGCGGATAACATGGTCGTATTTGCACGATTCTTACGAGTGTATATTTAACTCCGCTTGGTGTACCAGATGGGGGGGGGGGGGGGTTCACCGTGAAACAACGTCGCCCAGAGAGTTCAGACGGTCGCAGAAAATCAAAAGACCAATTTGACTTTTCTGTGACCCCAAACTTACCTGCTCCAGCCTAAATGTTCCCGATATTAGAAACCCCACTGATCCATAATGCCAAGCATGTTAAAAAACTGCAATCATTAGCAAACACTAACTGACCCTGGTCTGGGTTTGAGTATATACACACACACACACACACACACACACACAGTCATCTATTTAGTGTTCAGTTCCATATATTCTCTCATTGTCTGTTCAGCCATCTTCATAACGTCCCGATCTCCACGTCTCAACACTCGCCAGTGAGCTTGGTGGCGTCCCCCCGTTTGGGCGGTGCGGGGGGGGGTCCTCGTCGTAGCGTTGCATAGCCCGAGAGGTTTCCTCCGTTGCTCTGCAGCAGCTCGGGGGGCGGGGGGGGCAGCGCCGCGTCGTCCACGGCGCCCGCCGGGTCGGCCTTGAGAGACCCCGGGCGACCCACCGACTTCCGCTTCAGTGTCCGGTGGAGATCGTCCAGGAAGTTGTGCTGGCCGGCGCCGCCCTTCGGGGAGGTGGGCGGCGGCGGCGACAGCGGGGGAGGCTCCGGCGTGGCGTTGCTACGCCGCACGAGCGTGGGCGGCGGAGTCTTCTTCAGCGAGCTCTTCCCCCACGTCGAGTTGCTCACTAGGGAGACGGGCGGAGGAGGAGGCGGAGCCTGGGGCTGGGGGTTCACCACGGCCACCCGAGGAGGCCCTCCGCTGTGGCCGTCGCTCCCGGGAGGAGGAGGAGGGGGGAAGAGCTCCGAGGCCGGCGGAGGAGGCGGAAAGTAGGCGCCGTCAGGGGGCGGGAAGTCCCCCCCGCCGAGCTTCACCTGGCTCACCTTGGACTGCAGCCCCAGGGGCAGGTGGGCCAGGTTCAGCTTGCCTGGTTTGGGAGGAGCAGGCGGTCCGGCCGAAGGGTCCTTGGAAGGGGATCCGCTGGAGGAGGAGGAGGAGGAGGAGGGGGGGGGCGTATTCTGGGGAGCAAACTTGCAGAGCAAGTTCTTCCTGGATTCCTCATAGGAGCCGTTGAACTTGGCGCCGGAGGTCCTCTGCGGGGCGGGGGGGGGCTTCTTGCCTCCGACATTGGAGGACCCGGGGGGCGCCCGGCGCATGGGGGGGCCCAGGTTTCCAGGAGGGAGGGGAGGAGGAGGCGGAGTCGGGCCTGTGACCGGAGCTAGGGGAGGTGGTGGTGGAGGAGGAGGAGGAGGCGGAGTCGGGCCTGTGACCGGAGCTAGGGGAGGTGGTGGTGGAGGAGGAGGTGGAGGTGGAGGTGGGCCCGTGACCGGGGCCAGGGGAGGAGGAGGAGGAGGAGGAGGAGGAGGAGGAGGAGGAGGAGGAGGAGGTGCAGCGGCGGCGGCGGCGGGGGGGAAGCCAACGCTGCCGTCTGGAGGAGGAGGAGGGAACTCTGGGGATTGCAGCTGCTGGCCCCCCGGCTGCCATCTTGGTTTGGTCTTGACAGCGGGGGGGGAGAGGGGGGCTTTGGGGAGCTCCGCCTGATTGGCTGCCGGGGACGACGCTCCCGGAAACTGACTGGCCAGCTGTTTCACCAGAGACAGGCCGGGAGCGGCTCCCCCGGAGGGCGCCGCTGGTTTGGACTTGGGCAGAGTGGGAGGGGGGGGGCCGGAGGCGTGGCCCGGCTGGAGGCCGAACTGCTTCCTGAAGGGCGCCGGTGGAGGAGGGGGCGGAGGAGGGCGGGGCGGGCTGCCAGGGCAGCAGGGGCGGGCGGGGGAAGGAGAGACGGGCGACACGGGTTTGGGGGCGGTGTGAGGGAAAAAGCACGGGCTGAAGGTTTTGGGCGGCGCGGGGGGCGGCGGGGGAAACTGGACCGGCACCGGGAAGTGCTGGGGAGGGGGAGGAGGAGGAGGAGGAGGAGGAGGAGGCGGTGGAGCAGGGGTAGGCGGCGCGGCCTCCTCCAGGGCATCTGGGCCGGGGAGGTCCCGCGGCGGGCTGGGGAACCGCTCCTTCAGGGCGGACCTCGGCCCGTTGGCGTGCAGCGGCGGGCTGGCGGCGGACGGTGCACAGGGTGGAGGAGGGGAGGGAGAGGGAGGGGGGGGGAATGCTAGTCCGTTGGTCTGAGGCGCAGGAGGTGCCGGGGGCGGCGGGACGAAGGCGGGCGGCGCGGCGTGGCCGGGCGGGCCCAGCCTCAACATCGCCACGGCCGACCCGGGGGCCGGCATGGACGGAGGCGGGGGTGGAGGAGGGGGGGGCGGGACGTTGGTCCTCGCCGCGATGTGATTCACGTTGGGGCGGAGCGGCGCCGGCGCCGCGTTCGGACCGCGGGGGAGGACTTGGTGGCCGACGGCGTGCAGCCGGTGCTGAGCGGCGGACTGCGCCGCCGCCTGGTTCTGCAGCCGGTTGATGGTGCTGAACTTGTACATGGTGGGGGCCGAAGAGTGGTGCGACACCGCCTGCACCAGGGGCAGGGGGGGGGGGGGGGGGGGCGGAGGGGAGGGGGGGCGGAGCCAGCTGCTGCGGCTGGGGGCGCCACGTGGTTGTAGCTGCCGAGTGGGTGAGGCCGCCGGTGCTGGGGTTGGAGAGCCTGTTGGGGGGGCAGATACTGGGGGAAGTGTTGAGGGGCAGATGTTGGGGGACTGATAATGGGGGAAGATTCTGGGGGCTGATGCTGGGGGAAATGTTGAGGGGATGATTCTGGGAAGGCAGGTGCTGGGGGACTGATGCTGGGGGGGCAGATGTTGGGAGGGCAGATGTTGGAGGGGCAGATGTTGGGAGGGCAGATGCTGGGGGGGCAGATGTTGGGGGGGCAGATGTTGGGGGGCAGATGCTGGGGGGCAGATGTTGGGGGGCAGATGCTGGGGGGCAGATGTTGGGAGGGCAGATGCTGGGGGGCAGATGTTGGGGGGCAGATGTTGGGGAGGCAGATGTTGGGGAGGCAGATGTTGGGGGACTGATGCTGCGTCGCCTGGGTCGGTATCTGGGGGTGCGTTGGCGGGTGCTGATGCTGTTGGGGGGGCAGATGTTGGGGGGGCTGTTGGAGGGGCTGCACCTGGAGCTGGGGGGGGGGGTCAGGGCCGGGTGGTCCGCTGAATGCTGGCTGTGATGCCGGTGGCTGTGGGCGGCGTGCGGCAGCGTGGCCCCTCTGGTGGACTCCAGTCTCATATGCTGGAAAGAGACGGGGCGTTAGCTCGGTGAGGCGAGCGGATACTCCGACAGCGACTTTTTGTTAAATCCCCGCCGCCTCTGAAGGAAAGACGTACCTTGGAGCTTTCCTCCATCTGGGTGCCTCTCTTCCAGGCCTCGGAGAAGATGGAGCTCACCACACTCTGGGAGCGGCCGTGAGACGAGCCCGAGTCCACGCCGCTGTCCGAGTGGCCCGAGTGGTTCGACTGGGACTCTGACGGCAGGAAGAATATGATTGGTGGAGAAGGAATGATGACTTATCGTCAGTATCCAGGGTTCTTACACATTTTGACCAGTGGATTTCCAGGACTTTTACAGGACTTTTCACCAAATTTCCATGACCAAACTGAAATCTCACTATAAACATGAACAATTCTGAGAATTGTGCGTACTGATTGCGTACACCGGCTTATATTTTGAGCGTCTTTCTTTAAAAATCACATTCATTATTTCAAACTCGGCCTAAATGAACATGTGGTTATAACACATTTCCATGACTTTTCCAGAACTTTTATGATTTAAGTTTTTTCCATGACCATTTTAAAATTCCATGACTTTTCCAGATTTTTCATGACCGTACGAACCCTGAGTATCGTATGACTCACTATTAGTAAGATAGTATAATTATATTTGGGAAGTGGTGTTTGAAAGATGCTGCCCAGCTGAATTAGAGACGGAGGATTTAGTGTTTCTGTAGTTTGCCCCATACTAAGATATATAAAAGTCAAATGACTCTTCTTTTTGTTAGTTATATACTGCGTTTGAAATATTTTGTATGGATGGATTATATTTACCAGGATTGCTGGCGGAGCTGGAGCCCGATCGGATGCTGGAGGTCGAGAGCGAGGACCAATCGTAGGCCGCCTCCGTCCTCTTCATGGCCTCCTGGTAGTTCACATATAGCTGCTTGCCATACTACACACAAGCACGCAACACATATAATTAATTAACATCAAGTAAAGTGTTAGAGAACTATTCTTTTGGCCTCAACTAAACTCACCTTGGCGATGCGAATGCCATTCACCCATTGGTGCAGGGTCCTGACGTCATCGCAGCACAGGTACTTGATGTACTGGGACTTCTTCTGGATCTGGGGATGCTGCAAAAAGAAGTAAATGCATGTTTTACTATGCTCAGGGTTCTTACACATTTTGACCGATGGATTTCCATGACCTTTCCATGACTTTTCCATGACTTTCAAACAAATTTCCATGCCCAAACTGAAATCTCGGTATAAACATGAACAATTTAGAACATGTAGCATATTGAGAGCGTACACCGGCTTATATTTTGAACGTCTTTCTTTAAAAAACATGAATTATTTCAAACTCTGTGTAAATGAACATGTGATTATTACACATTTCCATGACTTCTCCAAAACTTTTATGATTTTTTTTTACAGGCCTGGAAATGATCATTTTAAAATTCCATGACTTTTCCAGGTTTTCCATGACCGTACGAACCCTGTATGCTGCACATCGTCATTATGAAATTATTATATATAAAAAGGTGGAAAGTCTTTCGACTTTTTGCAGTTTTTACATAAAATACAGCGATCCATAACAATCAGGCGATGACGTCAAATAAAATAATTTGAATAAAAAAGTCCCAGGAGGAAGCCGGAGGGCCTCACCTTCAGGGCCAGGCAGTAGTCGGTGGGAGCCTTGTACTTGCTGCGGTAGTCCTGGCCGTAGTACACGTTCACGTGGTCCAGCTGCAGGAAGCACACCAGATCTCGGGACGCCTGCAGAGGGCAAGACGCAGGAGGGCGAGTGAAGCTGCTGCCGACGGGCACCGGACATCTAACGCGTGTGGCAACACTCTGGGACTCACTGAATGACCACAGCAGAGGTCTTAAAGACATTTGAATAGACTTAAACTATGTTTGGAACAGTGAAGTTCCTCTAAATGGGCTCTAAATAATGATGCTTAACGTCCCACTGTAGTCAGAGTGCTCTTGTTTTGAGGTAATTACACATATCCAGGATGAATGCACAGTGATAAGAGGAAACTTTAATGTATTACAGGACTCAAAATACTTCGTAGCTCCAGGTTGAGGGAAGGAAACAATCAACAGCATTGGTCTCTGTAGCTGAAACTGAAAGGGGCGGGGCTAAAAATAGAGCTGTGCCGTTTCTGTTGTGTTCGTTTCCATCAACAGGAAATACCACGGAGCAGCTGGTGTGGATCTGGTTCTCATAACCCGCCCATCCCGCAGCTCGACCGCGGTCCTGAGGTCCTCCCGTCCTCCCGTCCTCCCGTCCAGAGTCCCACTCACCTTGGCTTTGCCTTTGGGGACGTAGTAGATCCCCGAAGCTCTGAGGAGGAAGTAGCGTTTCTTCCACGACTTCTTCCCGTCCTCCTTCAGCCACAGGATGCCCTCGATCTCCGGCACCGACACCGAGCCGCCGCAGAAGCACTCCTGGTGGACGCACGGGGAGTCAGAGTTAGGGTTCCTCCCGAGGAGTCAGAGTTAGGGTTCCTCCCGAGGAGTCAGAGTTAGGGTTCCTCCCGAGGAGTCAGAGTTAGGGTTCCTCCCGAGGAGTCGGAGTTAGGGTTCCTCCCGAGGAGTCGGAGGCGACCGGAAGGTGTGTGCTCGTGCGTAAGCTCACCTCTAGCAACGCCTCTTTATTCCTGTCGGCCATTTCTGACGTCTCCTTCCGCCCCAGCAAGTAGTTCTGGAGATGACAGTGAGGGGAGGAGGAGGGGGGGGGTGTAAAGTCGGCATCTCACCTCATCTTAGGTTAAATAAATTATTCACCTTTACTCGCTTTACAGCTTTGACCTACTTCCAGCTCTCCTCCACAAACAAGCTCCCCTGGGAACTTCTTTTAAATCACTTCCTAAAACCCATTTTTATAGAACAGCTTTTAAGTGATCCAGGCATTTTATGCAGAACTCTGGTTCCCCTAATTTATTTGTAATTTATTTGTAATTTATTTGTTTTTTAATTTTTTAATTCCTATTTAATTTTTTATTTTAAATATATACTTTTAAATGTAATATTGGTTTCTTGCTATTCCACTTGTTTTGCTTATACTCTGTATGGAGCACTTTGTAAACATTTATTAGTTATTATTATTATTATTATTATTATTACATTACATGTCATTTAGCAGACACTTTTATCCAAAGTGACTTACTATAAGTGCATTTCAACCTAGAGTACAAACTAAGAACAATAAGAATACAGAAAGTAACATTTCCTCAACATAGACAAACTACAAAAGTACCACAATAAGATATTTAAGAGCCACTGAAGTGATAATCTGTGTTTTAATCCAGATATAGTCGGAAAAAGTGTGTTTTCAGTTGTATTATAAACAATGTTTTTGTGTGCATGTCATATACGCTCAGCGTTCATACACTAAACGCAGAGCGTTGGTAAGATGATCGGTCCTCTCTCTCTCCTCTGTGTGTGTGTGTGTGTGTGTGTGGACCGTCACCTGAGGGTTCTTGAAGAGGGCGTACTTCTCGATGCGTTCGATGAACATCAGCTTGTTGTGGCTGTCTCGGGTCCAGTTTAACAGATTCTCCACCAAGTTCTCATGATCCTCGAAGATCCGCTCTGAGAGAGGAGGAAGAGGAGGAAGAGGAGGGAGAGGAGGGAGACAAGAGGGAGTCGTGAAGATGAGAGGCAAGATATGCAATGTTTTTCGCTGACACACACTAAATGTCCTGCCTGAGGTCGTCAGCAAACGACACGTGATCATAATAATAATAATAATAATAATAATAATAATAATAATAATATGGTTATTCCTCCCGTACCCATCTGTAGCTCGTTGATGGTTTCCACCAGCGACCAGTCGGGGCTGTAGCCGCAGTGCGACTTGTCCAGCAGGCTGTCCAGCACCTGCCTGACCGTCTGCCGCTCATCCACCATCATGGTCTTGGAGCTCTCGTCCGACATGTGGACCCTGATCACCAGCTGAGGAAGAGGAGGAGAGGAAGGAGTGTGATCCCCGAGGAGCGACTCGTCGTGCAACGGGATGCGGAAAGTCGGGACAAAAGACCCGCCGACGTATTCCCCGTGTGTGAAATGGCATCTTGACTTGAAGTCAATTTTAAATCAGTGCTTGCAGGAATCTTTGGGAACAGATTCATGGCGTCACTGCAGTGGCAATGAGTATATATATATATATATATATATATATATATATATATATATATATATATATATATATTTGTATATACGGCCACTAAAGATTGAAATCCAACAATCCGGAAGCATCCATTGGTAATAAAAAGCTTAATCTAATCTGACCGAGACCACGGCGTGCCAAATCCAGCCGACACGAGACGAGGCCTGGCGTGAAGCGGTATGAAGCTCCCTCAATCCCGGACGTCCAATCAGAGGGTGGCGTACGGTTGATCGAAGGGATGCCCGGACCAATGAGAACACGGGGGGAGTGTGACCTATATTCCTCACAGGAGGGACCCCACAAACCCAAAAACCCTCGTCTGGAAGACGAAAACGTGAGTTGAATCAAAGAATCCCCAACGAGGTACAACCCAGAACCCTCGATCCAGACGCAAGCAGACCGTGTGATGCATCCCAAACATAGTATAGGGAGTCACGGCTGGCTGTGTGGACGCCTGACAGCCACGTGACGAATAATTCAGCACGTCGCAGCGTTTCTCCCGATGTGCCGACTGTACCCGCCGTCCTCATCTAGTCTCTATTCACTCGGCTGGAACACTGCCGGGCCTCAGCCATTCATTGCGTGTAAATGGACACCATTATGCCCCTTCTCTCACTCACACAGACAATTCATCCACTGGTGTGAAAGAATAGATAAATAAAGAAGCCCTGCCTGTGGAGTCCCATACGAACTTCCCAATGGAGACATGGGAAGCAGACACACACAGACATCATCCAGCGCACACACACAAGCGCGCACATAATCAAACACCCGCAATGACCTATTTTTTACCGTCGATGAAGTTCACAAAGAAGATGCAGCGACCGCACGGTGTTCCAACGGTCTTTTCGGCGAGCGAGAGAGCGCCCTACCTTTTTGACCTGCGCCTCCTTGATCTTCTCCAGGGCGACTCGGATCTTCTCTGCCTTCAACTTGGCGGCTTGCTCCTCCTGGATGGACACGGAGGAGCGCGGTTAACACGAGAACAACAACATAACCACGCACCGAAAAACACTCTCCCATTTCAAAGCCTTGCCTCATCTTCATATATTCCAAGAACAAGACATCACACACACACACAGAGCTTCATTAAATAGTAAGCAGCCTTCTAAACCATTTAAAACACACAAAGCCTCCGGTGTGACGGCGCATGATGTCACGGGCGACACAAAATCCCATGTTTCCCTGCCTTGGCTCCCTTACCTGCCTCCAACGAGACGCCATCCCCTCCTCTCCGCAGGTTGCGGATGCTTCCACGTGTGTGTATTTATTTGGTGTCATTACTCGCGTGAGAATATACGATCGACTAAATCGCGTCGCTAAAAAAACCCGCCGCTATCGTGACAGCGGTCCGACGTTCCCTGGAACGTGGCGCTCTCCGCCTGCAGTCTATGTCTCCATGTTGGATTCTCATGGAGCTGCAGAGCGTTCCTTTGATCTCGCTACACAGAGGAAGGGAAACGATAGTAGAAGATCCCCGAAGGCAGGAGGCTGCGGATGAGTTCAGAAAGCCTCTCTGCTCCCCCCTCACAGACACAATCATCTCCTGGAACGATCGTATTCGGGAATTTGAGGGCAAAAAATACATATATATCCAGATTCGTCCATAAATAACTAAAATAGTATATATATTTTTGGTTCGCAGCTACAGGCGTGTAGAAACTTACTCCACAACGGTCCTCAGGGGGTGAAACTCAGCCGTGCATCCACCTCTCCCATCACTCCGAGCCAGACGTTGACATGTGCGCCCCGAGATGAGCACAACTCGACTGAAACCCCCAAATGAGACGGAGGAGGAGGAGGAGGACGCCCCTCCCCCGTCTACCCTCCGACTCTCTCTTACTGCTTCCCACCCTCCCGTTCCCTCCTTCTCCCTCCCCCCATCTCATCGTCTCCCTTACACACTCTCTCTTCATCACTGATGCAGGGGTTTGGGAGCGTGCCCAATCAATGGAGCATAATCCCCACAAAAATGGTAGAACGAAGGGGGGGGGGGAGAGAGAGAGAGAGAGAGAGAGAGAGACCCTCTACCCTTTAGCCAATCGGAGCGAGCGGGGAGACTGTGACCGACACCGGCCCACAGTGACAACGACGAGGGGTGGAATTTGGGGGAACGAGTCGCTGAAGGTGCTGAATATTTAAAGTGTGTGTACACAGGCGTGTGAACACACACACGAGAGAAGGGTTGAGGGCTCAGCCTCTTATCTTAAAACCCCCACCTCAGTCCAGTGTCAATCTGTGTCACCCTGCAGGTGTAGCACCATCATTCTCAGCCTAACTATGATGCCCCCCCCCCCATATTATTTCCTCAGCACTCTGCTTTTTAATCAGACATTAATCTGATTCCTATTCCACAGGCGTGTTCCCTTCCACTTCCAGCAGAGCCAACTTTAAAAGCCTCTTTTGCTGAGCATGGGAAAAAAAAAAAACAGTCATCTTGGCACCCTCTGCCTTT
>CM070103.1:2130000-2230000 GCA_036178185.1 Liparis tanakae
GTGTGTGTGTGTGTGTGTGTGTGTGTGCGTGTGCGTGTGCGTGTGTGGTTTAGCATGCAGGATGAGAGTCTTTCACGCGATGGCTCACGCTACGGCTACCTCGTGGATACCTCGGTGTGTTCGGTGTGTATTTCGGGGGCGGCCGTACCTCTGTGCTGGCCTGGTTCTGCCCCTGCGTGCTCGGGCTGCTCTGGCCCTCCGCCTCCCCCCCCGCCATCACTTTGTCGATGTCCAGGGAGTCCATGCTGGACGCCGAGGCGCACGGTGAGTTGACGCTGGACCTCTGGGACGGCGCCTCCTGCTCGCTGACGGCGCCCACCGAGCCCGTCCTCCTGTGCTGACCGCCGCCGGACGACCCCGACGACGGCCGCCGGAGCGTCGCGGAGGAGAAGGAGGAGGAGGAAGAGGAAGAGGAGGAGGAGGTCTGGCGCGCCGCCTCGTCCATGCTGAGGGAGGCCTTCTCCAGCTGCGAGGTGATGTCGTCCAGGGAGATGTTGGCGGCCGCCGGGCGGGCGTTGAGGCTGCCGCCGCGCACCGTGTTGGCCGGAGACGCCCGGGTGCTGCTGCTGGCGCTGCCTGTTGGGATTAAAGAGCAGCTCAGGCGTATCCCCCAATAGATACATTTATATCAGGGTTCTTACACATTTTGACCGATGGATTCCCATGACTTTAAACCAAATTTCCATGACCAAACTGAAAAAACTGAGGAAATGTTGCGTATTGAGAGCGTAAGCCGGCTAATAATAAGTCTTTCTTTAAAAAAACATTAATTATGTCAAACTCGGCCTAAATGAACATGGGATTAGAACAAATTTCCATGACTTTTCCAAAACTTTTCTGATTTATGTTTTTTCCATGCCTGGAAATGACCATTTAAAAATTCCATGACTTTTCCAGGTTTTCCATCACCGTACGAACCCTGTTATATGCATCTTACAACTAGGCAGGGTTCTTACACATTTTGACCAGTGGATTTCCAAGACTTTTCCATGACTTTTCACCAAATTTCCAGGACCAAACTGAAATCTCGGTATAAACATGAACAATTTTGAGAATTTTGCGTGTTGAGAGCGTAAGCCGGCTAATAATTTGAGAGTCTTTCTTTAAAAATCACATTCATTATTTCAAACTCGGCCTAAATGAACACGTGATTATAACACATCTCCATGACTTTTTCAGAACTTTTATGATTTTAGTTTTTTCCATGACTTTTCCAGGCCTGGAAATGGCCTTTTGATGAGCAATAATAAAGCGAGACAACGATATTCATATGATACCAGCGTGGTGAAGTTGTGGCTTGTGTTGTCAGCAGGATGCGGCTAATGGTCGCTCCGCTACCTCATCACCCTGCAGCGTTTGTTTTTGTTTCTGGCTTTTAGTAAAAAAGGGAACACAACATGCTGGAAGGGATTTTCCCCCCTTTCAGATTCTCCAGCGCCAGAAGACGAGTGACATCTTCCTCTCTCCTTTGTGTTGAGGGGCGAGTCCAAACATTATCCACGGCCAACAATGAGGGGACTTTATCGGCGTGCGCTGATTATATTCATCGTTAGAGGTGGAGCGCCATTGCAAATACAAGTGGTGGAATAGGACTACCTCCGCTGCTTCCCCCTCCGCCGGTGCCGGTGTGCTTGGAGCTGGCGCTGCGGCCCCCCGGGGCCCGCTGCTGGCCCTTGTTCTGGCCGCGGGACGCAGAGTTGGGTTTGGAGATGGTGTTGAGCTCCTGCTCGATGGTGCACAGGTCGGCCATCAGGGCGTCCAGGTCCACGGCGTCGCCCTGGTTCAACGCCTCTGCAGGGAGCACAGGCGGAGGTCAGGGGAGAGAGAGAAGGGGGAGGAGGCGGGGCTTCATGAGTTAGTTCATCCGTTATTTTGTTTAGGGGGGGGGGGGGGGGGCTGTTACGGATTTGATGAGTAAAGACTCACCGTTTATGTTGTACATGGAGAAGCGGTAGGAGAAGTTAGCCATGTTGGTCTCCTGCCTGAGAGGAGCCTTCTGCAGTGGCTTCTGAGGCCTGCCATCATCCAGACTCTAGAGAGCGCACACACACACACACACACACACACACACACACACACACACACACACACACACACACACACACACACACACACACACACACACACACACACACACACACACACACACACACACACACACACACACACACACACACACACACACACACACACACAGCATGAGCACATATGCAAAAAAAAACACACATTCTGACATCACAGTCAGAGCACAGGATCTAAGCAATCATGTATGCCTGCTGGTGTGTATACACACACACACTGACACAACCCTGCACAAATACACAATACAAAGTGGTGGTGGGAGGGGAGTTGCTAGGATACAGGAAAGGGAGACAGGATTAGCAGTGTTAAGGTTGCTATGGATACAGCCCTTTCCTCCCAGCTCCTCTACCTGTGTGAGTCTGTATCTATGGAGCCCACCGCCCTCTCATCGCACGTGTGTTTGTGTGTGTGTGTGTGTGTGTGTGTGTGTGTGTGTGTGTGTGTGTGTTAACCTGCGTCAGCTTGTCCAGCTCTCCAAGCCAAGCCCCAAACATCTTGTCCAGGTCCTGGTCCTCCTTATCGCTGTCCTCCTCCGCTCCGTGGTCCAGCTCATCGTCCGATACCTGCTCCATCTACACACACACACACACACACACAAACACACACACACAAACAGAGGTGAGTTATTACACGTGTATAAACACTCACATACCATCAGATTGCACACACAGCAGGAATGATCCAAAGGAGGAAAATGAATAAATAAATCTGCGCAGGCCAACCTCACTGCCTGTTACCATGACAACCGCTCACGGACCCCTAGCAGGCACTCAGGCCTTGTGTGCCGCTCACCGCGGACACACCCAACACCTCGACATCCAGCTCAGGAGCGGAAAGAGAGGGATGCTGATGGAGGACAGGAGGTGCAGACCGCCATCCGATAATCGACGTACTCGGCTCTTTCGGATCCATAAACCACTTCACCGGAAGACATCCATCAAAGCACACTTAACATCGCTAGCAGGTGGTTGTTAATGGCTGTTTGGGGCTGTGAGTGAAGGAAGGAGCCCAGCACTGTTGTGTCAAAGGTGATGACAGACCTCCCTCTGCTGGACACAAAGGGAACTGGTGTAACCTGCAACATGCAGCCGTGCGGCTGTCGACTAGACTCTGGTAACCTTGATGGCCTCTGAGAAGCATCTAAATATTGATATTTGAGAACACTTTTCAGTGTATACAATGACACTTTTCAGGAGACAAAGCACAGAATAGCAGATAAGACCTCAGAAACATTGCATACGTGAATCCCTTCTACATATGTAGCATCAATAACTGCTGACGGGTCTCCTCCCGCTTCCTTCAGATCATTTCTAGGTCAGCTGTCAAACTGTTTGAATCTGATATTACCTAACCAGCGGGATGAAACAAACACACAAGGAATTCAGCGTACGATGTCCTCGTTCCCTGAAGAGAACCTCCCGTCTTGGTACAGTCCAGTTCACCCTGATGCTGTGCAATCAGATGGAATATTCCCAGGTGACCCCTTGATGTTTTAAGGGGCCGTTATCCCCCCCCCCTCCCCCCCCCTGCTAACAATGCTGCATGGTGTCAGTCGCCAGTGGGGACGGCATCAAAGCGGGATTAACCCCTCTGATGACCCCACGTCCGATGCAGATTGATGTGTGTGCGGCTTAATGGTCGAGTGTGTTCTCCGTGCATGTCCAACTAGTTGTGGTTCCACAGAGTTCTCAAGAGCAATTAGAACGTCACGCTTTGTTGTCAGGAAGCGATAGAAGGTCATAAAAACAGGCAGTGGGTGAGAGGCAATCAGAGCGGCTGCAAAGCAAACGGGAATATGATAGCAACGGCAAAATCGGTCAGCTGAACGGAGAGACACACACACACACACACACACACACACACACAGAAGGAGTCGAGGGGTGCTCCTTTCAGAAGCGGTCGCATTCCAGACGGCACACGTGTTCTGCTCCTTAAGTCACTTGCTTGAACAAAAATATACTCCCCCCGTCTCCCATCCCGTTCCAACTTTAGTGACGCTACAGCTGCCCCTGCAGTGTGTGTGTGTGTGTGTGTGTGTGTGTGTTTGTGCATTAACGTGTTGATGATGGATCGTTTCCTGTTATGGAGCACGTATCACATACATGGACTTGTCATCTTGCCGTGAAAGATGGAGTATGTCAACAACAACAAGACCACCGTGTGTGTGTGTGTGTGTGTGTGTGTGTGAGGTGCGGGGGGGTAAAATGATAGCTATGTACTGGTGTGGGGGAGTCAGAACAGGAAATGGCCAGGATGTGCAGAATTCCTAATTTCCCTCATGGCCTGTTGCTTGGCAGGAAAGCCCAGCTGTCCGTCGGTTTATCCGTGCCACTTATTGGGGACGGGGGGGCGGGGGGGACCGGGGGGGGCGGCTTCCTTCAGGACGACCTCGGGGTTCACCAGAAAAATATTAAAAGTACACAACAGCTCGCCATCATTTAATTGAGCTGGAGCCATAACACCGCCAAAGAATCCTTCGTCAACGCGGCTACACTCAAATGTGTCGCACATCTACTCGTCGGTAGGAAGAGAGCTCAGTGTCCGAGGTTAAGGTGCGACATCCCGGCTGGCTGGAGGCAGACAGGAAGAGGAAATGGCTCAAATCAAATGAGCTTGCATTGCATTTGCCAAAGCTTTCATATGTAAATGTACGAGCAGAGCAACAAATCCGACGGCAGGACACAGCTGTGTTTGAACAGCCGCGGACCTGCGGGCCTTCACAATGGTTCAAAACACACAGACACACACACATGATCAATGACGCACACACCAAATAATAAAAAGCACTTTATAATCTCTAATAGTATAATCGCCTCCGACGATGCTGCAGGTTTAAGTGAATTACCACCTGAGGCCCTGCTTTTAAGCTTATGGAGCTCGGGCTGAGAGAGATGTGTGGAAGCTGAGCGCGCGTGTGTGTGTGTGTGTGTGTGTGTGTGTGTGTGTACTCCTCTAGGCATCAACACAAAGCAAGCAGCCTTTTACCTCCCTGACACTGCCCGGCCCTCTGACCAGCACTCAGCTGTGTCCTGTGAGGGTCGGGTGGCTCCGAGGGTGAAAGGTTAAAAGGTCAAAGGCCAGATGCTCTGCCCAGTGAGGTCTCCCTCTGCACCCTTGTTCCTCTTCTGGGTAACACACTTGCAGGTCCCGCTGATGCTGCAGCACCAACAGAGGAGGAACATGAAAAGTGTTGTTCTGGGAAATGGGATCGCAAAGCATTCGGTGCTGAGGAGGATGAAGAAGTGGAGGAGGAGGAGGAGGAGGAGGAGGAGGAGGAGGAGGAGGAGGAGGAGGAGGAGGAGGAGGAGGAGGAGGAGGAGGAGGACATGTCTATCTTTAGACTACGTTGCTCATATCAGAGTGTCAAGAGGATTGGAAAAGGGAGCGGTATGTAGACTAGATGGTAAGTATTTTCAATAGTTGCTACTCCCAACTACTAACCGCCAACTCTGGACAACTGGCATCCTGCTGAATGTTCACCAGGACGGGGCTTTAGGTTTCATACTGGCAAGTTTGGATCCCCCAAAGACTAAACGAGCTTCCCACAAAGAAAAGCATCCCGCCGGGGAGCCTGGACTCTGTCCCCGAGAGGCAGAAGTGCAAACCCACGACCCGAAAACCAGATCGAAAACAGAAGGAGCGAAAGAGAGAGAGAAACACAAGTATGTGGGTGTGGCAGGCAGAGTGCAGCATGACATCATAGGTCGGCTGAGGTTACGCTTAATACGAGTCACTAGCCTGAGGAGTGCCAGTGATGTTTCAGTGCCATTCAGCGCCTGTTTCAGCACCACCTGCTCTAGCACCACCTGCTCTAGCCCTTCATATTTCAATCAGAGGACATCGGGCTGGGCGTGCAACAACGGTTTATATCATCATATCAACATGACCGGAGCTGTGTCAACACGCTAGTGGCCGGATACTCCGGGTGGCCGTTTCCATCCAGCACTTCTAGTCAGACTACTTGTGACAGCATGAGGACTGTGGAGCTTAATGAGCCAGAGCACCAGCGCTCTCATAACAAACTAATAAATAAACGTCCATGTGCGAGTTACACAAACATGTCCGACGCCACCGTGTTCTCACGACTTCTTCCACTCAAATAATCTGACCAGAAATAACACGAAGCAAACGTCTAACACCTTCATTCTAAAAATACCCTCAACATCATATAATCACACAAAGGCAAGCCAACATTAAGAAGGGGGGAGCGGTGTGATTAAGGGTTGTTTTTAATGAGAAACTAACAGGCACAGCCCAGACACAATGTCTTTAAATGACAAAGCTGCTGTGCGTCCCAGTGCGGTTGTGTATAAAAGATATGTAAATACAGGAACAAGTATTTCCATGGAATACACGTGTGACTAACTTCCTGGTTTAAACCAGCGGTTGCGAGCCAAGATGTACTGCAGCTCTGAAAGCCCAACATAAACTTAATATTCATGCTTTTAAAATAATGTAACATTTTAATATATGGTAATATCCCCCCCCCCCCCCCCCCGGCGTAACGTAAAACACAAGCGAATGAATTAAACCTCTTCCCCTCTGAACCAATAACCCGCGGTGCGAGTGGGGGGACCCCCGGCTGACTGTGAAACCCCTCTCACACACACACACACACACGTGTCCGATTGTCATCATCGCCATAAAATCTGGTCATAAAACACACTGGAGTGTCGAGATATCGTAAGGACCTCCTGTGTCACGGTGAAACCGTTTAAAAGCAACGCGCCTTGTGTATGCATGTGTGCGTGCGTGCGTGCGTGCGTGCGTGTGTGTGTGCGTGCGTGTGGCTAGACAGCCTGAAGAAAGCGTCTGTGGGGCTTTTATTGCTGCTATCAAAATGTTTCCTCGCCGATGAGACACACAAAGCGTTGTCGTTGTGGATGTGCGCGCATGTAGTAATGGTTATTTCCAGGCACAGCCTGTGGTTAATTGCACACTCCTCCCTCGGTCCACTCCCTTCATGCACAGTCGTTACACCCGGAGAGGAGCAGAGGAGGCCCGGATGAAACGCCCCCGGGTCAAACACACGTCACGTTAAGTAAAAAGTGGAAGGAACAAATGTGGCGGAGAGCTGGAGCCAGCGAGTGAAATAAGTCTTTGAAGGAGGGAGCGGTCCAAAGGGTGTGGTCTGACTTTCCACTGACCTGTCGTGACCGCTGGTGTCTGACATCACATCCATCCTCCCAGGGTGGGTGGACGCAGCCTTAAAAGGTTAAAGGATCAGGCGCGTGCTTGACGAGTAGATTGTAGGTTTTAATTAGAGAGAGGATCATAGAGAAAGAGGGGGGGGGGGGGTGTCCATCTTCTTTAATGGTGACGTGTCGAGACAATTCAGTCCAATAAAATCAGAAAGGCAAAAGAGGGGAAGGAGAGACGAGATGAGTAAGAGGGCAGCGGGGGAGGGTGATGGAGGGGATGATGAATAGGTCCAATAATGGAGAGAGGGAGCCGGCTATTAGACGGTGAATAAAGGGGAGGCCCTGATGGCCCAAACAACTGCTTCAGTGTTATTAGTCAAGCACGATGGACCGAAGGAAGTCGCAAACACACACACACACACACACACATACAGAAACATGCACAACCACAGAACACACACACACACATGCTCACTGAAGCAAAGCGCCTATACAGCCAATTAGGAAGGAGGAGCAAAGAAAAGGATGGGGGACAGAGAGAGATGAGGAAGATGAGGAGGAGGATGTCAGAGGTGGACAGATGGAGAGTGTGTCAGGGGGAAGGGGGGAAGAGAGAGAGAGAGAGAGAGAGAAGGCACAACTGAGACGAGGGAGGTGTGAAGATGCCCGGTCACACTGGTGGGCGGCGTCGGAGCGAGCCAAACCCTCAGCTGCCCCGCATCTATTCGAGCAGCCATCGCCATGGCAACACTCCTGCACACCTCGGCGTCCGACGAGCCCCTCAGACACACACACACACACGCACGCACACACACACACACACACACACACACACACACACACACACACGAGGCTTCAGCCTGAGCTCGGGCCAGATCTTCACCCAATAACTGACGGACGCACACCGGTGTGTTCGGCCTTCGGAGGACGTTCACACGTTCTTTTATTTCTTGATTATTTTAAATAAATCTATGGTGGACTTCAATGTAAGAGCAGGCTACACTTCTAGCAGCACACACGTGTGCATCTGCTCTTGTCTTTTGTGGTGTCTCTCTGTCTCTCTCCATTTCACACAAACACACCGACCGAGGTCAGCCTGCCTGCTTCCCCCCGGGGCAGCGGTCCAAATGTGACATCAATAGTCTTGTCCCTGCCCTCGAGAGATTGGGTTACATCCACACACCTACATGTGTGCACATGCATATATACAGAGGGGAAGGGGAAGCTGCAGCGGGCTCGCATCGTTTTAAAAGCATGATGCAGCACTGCAGCAGCAGACTAAAAGAACTAGCCACTCCTCGAGTGCCTGCTTTTAATGCTCTGGAGAAGCACGCGGGTAGAAAGAGCTGCAATGCCGTGAAGTCGATCTCCAACTCGTGTTTGTTTTCGTCGTTGCTTCGTAATGCCAAATGTGTGGGACAATGAGAACCTGCAGTAACAGATTTAGATAAACGGGTTGTGGTTGTACGTGGGGGTCACCAGATAACACGGCGCCAACGACTTCAGAGCAGTGTTTCTGTAAGGTTCACTTAGTTCAACTTGAGACTTAAATGCCACATGCAATGTGGTTAAATACCTGCATCCAAAGTACGATGGAAAACCAGTAGGTACCTTGAATTATTTAGTATTATTTAATTTTTTTCTGTACTTCCCAGCAGTAAATAAATATATATATATATATATATATATATATATATATATATATATATATATATATATATATATATATATATACACACAACTCAAAATGATTTTCCATGGCCCTCTCATCTAATTAATTCATATAATTACGAGGCCAACAACTTCCATCATCATTGAGTTGCTTGAGCAGAACAGGAGTTATACACCGGCCACCTGTTAGGGAATACAAAGCACACTAGGAGCACACATGCCCCGAAACACACGCACGCACACGCCGAGCGGAATTTCATCTGAACAACACATTCATACTGCAAAACGCCAGCACGCTTCAGCTCAAGGCAGAGAGCAATGCACGGACGCCTGCACACATGCCACGGGGCAGCTGGGAATGTCTTACTCTGTTAGAGTACTACGTTTCCCGTCTGCCCCTTTTGCTCGCTCCATAACCCCTGCAGCTGGCCCCTGATTGGCTGCTGATGAAACACTTCTTGTTATCTGAATTCAAAGCAACTGTCCCAAGTGGCAGTTTGTGTTTCTCATCAAAACAGACACCCGCCTACGCCACCTTCAGCATTCCTGCCGTGCCAATGTGCCAATGCAAATTCTTTTTAGATTTAGGATTGCACACACACACACACACACACACAAATACACACACAATCTTGTTTTTTTCTATTTCCCCAAGGACTTTGTGGTTACAACTTATGTATGTTTTCAGTAACAGCCTGCAAGACTGCCCGGTGCATGAATGAAGCAGTTGCCATGACAACCGCATCACGTAAAGAAGCGATGGCACATTAGCCGCATATGCGTGTTGAATAATATCCATAGCTGAGCGATAGCACGCACCTCCCTGCATGACACACACACACACACACACACACACACACACACACACACACACACACACACACACACACACACACACACACACACACACACACACACACACACACACACACACACACACACACACACACACACACAGAGAGCCATCCTGCCGGCCGGCTTCCTGGAGCAGTTAAAGTCCAGGGGTCCGGGTTTCCTCCTCTTGGCCCCGGGCTTCCCCGGCGCTGCCGAGGTCCCGGTTTAAAAGCCGTCTTTCTTCCACATCTGCACTGCTTTTATTTTCACACATTGCCGCTACACACGTTTAAATACCCTGTCCAGATGTGCATTTTCCAGCTGACAACCAATGGATAAGAAAACTGTATTCATCCCCCATCACATTATGGAAGTCATGTCTGGTATTAATCAGAAAAGGGTTGATTATTCTTTCACTCCTTGGATACTGGTCAATAAAATACACACCACCGGACTGCCTCCTGAGCATTGGGATGGGCTCGTGTGAAACGCCACCCAGTAAGCCATCCCATTGGTCGAGAGCTTTCGATTCTGCTCATCGGGCTGCCTTTGCTCCGAGTCGTCGGCCCTGGACCACTTACGCCACAACTCTCTAAAGCAGTTACGATGCACTTTTCTTTTTCCAATTTCTGAGTTGAGGGTTCGTCAGTAAATATTAGCAGTAGAAAATTAAAATTAAAACCTATGTGCTGATGTGTGCGGTCATGTCAGGACGGCGCTCTAGAAGATGACTCGGTTGCCATCCCTAGTGTAAATACAAGAGGAAACAGTGAGCCTTTGAGTTGCAAATTCAACGCAGATCTGTGATAGTGAGAGAATAAAGGCTCACTGTGAGGGAGCAGATACAGCCGGTCCACCTCACATGGTTCCACTTTACTCAGGAATTATCTCCTTCAGCGGGGAAGACAAGATCCTAGAGGCTCGACTACTCTTCAAGTTGGCTTTGATTCACAAGGCCCTCTGACGGGGGTCTCCCTCTCTCCCCCCCGCTCTGGATTTACCTCTTTTTACAACAAACGCACAAATCCACACTGTCAACCGCGACAGCCGCTTTGAGGCGGCAGAACCGGCATTTGAGACCACCTTAAATATAACTCCCTGGCAGCTCGTCAGCATAAGAGTCTCTGTGGCAATCGAGCCGGAGTATTGCAAAGCTTACTGGCAGCAACGTCAATACTGCTTTTCCCTTTTCCCTCTGCTGAGAGGTTATTACCCACAGAAAGTCGCAATGGCACCATTAACTCACTCCAGTTTACAGGAACTCTTACCTCTGAAGTGGCTTTACTCTCCTTCCTCCGGAGGTTAAAGGTCAGACGAAACCACCACTCCACTCCACTCTTGCGTCGAGGCTTTTATCCTCTGGAAATGAGAGAAAAAACAACGAAGAAGAAAATCTATCAGATGTGATTAAGCGTCTATTTTTGTGACTAAAACGCAATCCAGTCTCTCCATCCGGGGCCATTAGCCGGCGGGAATCCAAACGTATGGATCGGTTCCTTCTCGCTGCATTGCGGGAGGATAGAGCTGGCAGCCCGCAGCAGGAGGAAGGCAGGCCCGGTTTCAGTCGCAAGAATGCAGAGGATTAACTCTGAGTGTGCTTGAGAGGGAGACTTAACCAAGTACAGGCGAACCACGACACGCACAGCCAGAGAGACGCTTATCGCTCTAAAGGCAATCAGGAGCGGCTCTCCCTCCGCTATGGACGCCGTCATTACTGCGAGGAAGAACGACCTCACGAGCAGGCCGTTTCTCTACGCGAGTCGGAGCCGCGTCAAAACTCTTCAAAACTGGAGAATCCTACTGGACTGGAAGGCACCTCGCCCTCCCAGTTCCTCCTTGTGGTTCAAAGATCTGGTGTTCTTCTTAAAATGAGAGAAAATCAAGTTCTCGTTGCGGCGACAGACGGAAAAATGTCAATCTACTTGGGGTCCGATTATAAAATACTTCATACCTCATTTCTGGTTCCTGTTAGACTGTATTACCTCCTACATTATTCTTACTTTTGTGCAATACTCATACAATACTATTAATACTGTAATATGTTTTTTGAAAATTGAAGGAGTGCGATATGTTCTGTGTTGGGATGGGTGAAAAAATGAAAAATAACGTGTTTAATGTGTAACTGTATACTCTGCTTTTGAGAATAAACACAATTTACAAAAAAAAACTCTTCAAAACTGCTGTGACTCAGCGGCCTCGACGCCGCCGAGCAGGCGTCTGAACATTTCAACGAATCATCGGCTCCGACTCATGACAGACAAACCTTATTTCATCCAAAACAATGACGCTGAATCACCGTGTGGCCGGAGGGGAGGAGGAGACACCGTGTGTAGGTTCTAACATGCAGAGCTGGCCGGGAAACTTCAACGCTATGATTTGGTCCCAGTGTGTATTTAGTGTGTGTGTGTGTGTGTGTGTGTGTGTGTGAGGCAGCTGATGTTGTGGCGCTTGCGCTTCCCCGCCGGCTTCAGCTGTTCCTTCACTTCATTTCTTTTCTACACACACCACTGTTGTTCAGCCACAGCATGTGGCCCCTATTCTTAGTTCCAAGAGGTGTGCACGTGTGTGTTCTCACAGCAAACGGCCCGTGGGCCCGACTTCTCGCTCTCGCCTGTGCCCGTCCTCCATACATGCGTGTCAAACACACACACACACACACGCAAATGCCTTCTCAGATTACGGGTCACCCTCCCCCGTCATCTCTGTGGTGTCATTTGCACACGGTGGACGTGTGATATCCCTCAGTCAACACGAGGCCATTGAGCAGGTGTGGCAGCGACACACGGACCTGTGCAGCTGCAGGGGGGGGGGGGGGGGGGGGGGGGGGGGGCAGCTGCTCCGACGCCGAGGACAAAGGCCGGCCCGCGGCACATGCACAGACAACCGTTAGCAACTTGTGATCAGAGAGTGGGGATCATGAAGCCTCATCATGAAGCCTCATCGTGAAGCCTCATCATGAAGCCTCATCATGAAGCCTCATCCTGAAGCCTCATCATGAAGCCTCATCATGAAGCCTTGTTATGAAGCCTCATCATAAAGCCTACTCATAAGCCTCATAATGAAGCCTCATCATGAAGCCTCATCGTGAAGCCTCATCATGAAGCCTTGTTATGAAGCCTTGTTATGAAGCCTCATCATAAAGCCTACTCATAAGCCTCATAATGAAGCCTCATCATGAAGCCTCATCGTGAAGCCTCATCATGAAGCCTTGTTATGAAGCCTTGTTATGAAGCCTCATCATAAAGCCTACTCATAAGCCTCATCATGAAGCCTTGTTATGAAGCCTTGTTATGAAGCCTCATCATGAAGCCTACTCATAAGCCTCATCATGAAGCCTCATCATAAAGCCTCATTATAAAGCCTCATTATGAAGCCTCACCATGAAGCCTCATTATGAAGCCTTATTATAAAGCCTCATCATAAAGCCTCATTATGAAGCCTCACCATGACGCCTCATCACAAAGCTCTATAAAACAAGACGCCCTGGTAACTATCGCCCCTCATGACTGGTTACCAGCCGACTCCTTGGACACTTTGAAAAGGGCCCTGTGTGTCACTGCCCCACCTAGACCTGCTTCAATAGACTTCATGTGGCGGGATCAGCGCCACGCTCCAACAACAGAGCGGGGGGGAACACGGCGCCCAATGTGGCGGACACAGGTGTGTCCTTGTGCAGCAGCCCCCCCCCCCCCCCTCCCATCCAGAGCAATCCTCCGGGGCGGCTCCTTTCCTGTCCGGGAGGAAGTGGGAAGGAGGGCAGGGCGCTGTACGAGAGGGGTGACGATGATGTCAGAGCAGGAAGAGAAAGACGGGACTGTTGTCGGGGGGGAAGTGCATCGAATGAGTAAGAGGGCTAAAAGCACCGCACAGTGCATGTCGGGGGAGACGGGAGGCCCAATCCCAAAGACGTGACCTCTACTACGAACTGTGAGAGGTCCTTCTTAGAATGGGAGTTTAGAGTTCTAGACTAGTTTATAATCAGGATTTTAGACAACCACATGAGAGCTGGATCCCAAACTGGCATTAAAAAATAGGATATGACACACGAGTGAATGTACAACGTCTTTGTTACTCAGGACCACGCACCGCATCAACAGACCGGTGTACGTTATGCCCCTCGGCCACTTGGGTCCGCCGAGTTAAAAGAGCAACAGGAACTCGTTTTAGTGGTCGCGTTCATTCAGAAAATCTCATGATCCAAAGAGTAAGGCCCTAGTTAAAAAAAAAGGGTATTTTATTTCCTTTTTCCCCCCTATTAAAAAGGATAATGCTGTATTTGTGTATATATATATATATATATATATATATATTAGAGATGCACCGATCAGGTTTTTTGGGCCGATCACCGATCACCGATCACTGAAATCAGTGTCAGCCGATCACCGTTAATACCGATCACCGATCACTGAAATAGTATCTGCCGATCCCATAATACCGATCACAATGTCGATTGAAGCATTCTATTTATTGTGTAGCATTATTGCCTAGGACTATGAGGAAATACACATCTAAAGCACCTCAAATATTAAAGAAATTACAGATATGTTAGTGTATGATTTGTCGACATCTTATTTTGAAAAACGGATGTTGTGTCATGTAAATCCTTCCGCTAACAGTTAGCGCGAGGGTTTTGATAAAGTTAGCCGATAACTTTATCAAAACCCTCGCGCGCTCCAGATCGAATGCGTGTGCCGTGAGCATCAGTCTATAGGGTCAGACATGTGAGTGTCGGTGAGTTGACCCAGAGGTTCAGCTCGGGGGACGGGGCGCCGCTCGCTGCGGGAGGATCCCCTCGGGGACCTCTCACTCTGCGGCACTCGCCGGCGCTTCGTCTCCGTTGCGCGGAGATTGAAACGTCTAGTTATGATAGTATTTCTCGCAGATGTGACGTCATCTGATCGATCGGTTTGATCGGCCGTTTTGAGAACGCCGATCAAAACCGATAATGGCAATATCGGCCGATATCGATCGGCGCCGATCAGATCGGTGCATCCCTAATATATATATATATATATATATATATATATATATATTATTTTGTATTTTATATTTCACTTTGTATACTTTATGCACAGTCACTTTCTTTCTTTCATATATTTATATTTTATTGTGTCTAGTTTATTGGTGCTACTGTGTCAACAAATTTCCCCTTGGGTATTAATAAAGTATATTTCTATTCTATTCTTCTTCTATAATTCAATAATTTTGTTAATGATTATTCTCATGATTGTGGTTCTCACTTTGGACACAGACAGGAATAATTTACAGTAAAAATATGAGTGTATAGTTGAATCTATAAATCTCAAAGAATCCTGCATGGCAGTCGGGCTGGTATACATGTCATATTGTGAGATGATAAAAACTACTCAGACTGTACTAATAACCATCTTCTATCAGAGAGGGAAGTCTGATCTTTACATTTCCACAGAGACCAGATGAATGACTGAAGATGCATTCCACTCATTCTTGTGTCGCCTCTCAAGTTAACGTCTGCAAATGTGATGCATTATGACTTTGTAAAAGACACTGAAAGGACCACTAAGTGCTATAATCTGATGGTGACCTTGGATTCACGACACTAAGTAGATACACTCTCCTAATTCACTAATGATCCGTCCGACAGCGGCTGGAGCCAGAGAGACGTATCGATCAGAAACACCCGACGGCATCTTAGTCTGGTCTCCGGGCGGATAAGGCCGGAGCCGTGACCCTGAGCATCTCTCTGGACGGACTGAGGGACACCATCAGTCAGCTGACTGAGGGCTCGCCACAGGCGTATTGTTATTGATCACGGCGAGGCGTCAAAATCTGCATCGCGAACAAAAGTCGGACACAGAGATGATGTCGTCTCGTGAACACCAGATTATTCCGGCGAGTCTTCCTCACGAAGCCAAACAAACCGACCGTCCACCATCATCTCAGGCTCCGTCTGCCCACCCCCGCCCCCCCGCTGGCACACGGCGATGCCTGGCTGCGATTACGAGGAGCTGATCTCCTCTCCCCGGGGGGGGATTCTCCGTAGCCCGTGCAGGCGGGGCGGGAGAGAAACCACACATGGTGGGAATTATGGAATAATGCTGCGTCAGGAATGTTCCCACGGTGGCCGGTGGGATGTGATGGAGGTCCCACTGGCTGGCTGGCCGCCAGCTGGGGGGTTTATGGGTAATGCAACACACACATACAGGGATACATGCTCAGATGCCTCCCGCGTTAGTCTACACTTGAAAACCGTCGGACCTCATCATCGGCGCAGCTGACGAGGTCAGAGACGGAGATCTCAGTCGTCAGGGCGGTTCGTTCCAATAATCTCCAGGGAGGGGGGGGGTCGCCATCAGCAATGGAAGTACTGACACACACACACACACACACACTTTGTGAGATAGGCCTGCAGGTTTGAGTGACTGTCAAAGGACTCTCTTGCGAAAATGTGTCAATGGGCTTTGGCTGCGTTGTAGGTCACGGACTGAACCTCCGGAGTCCTTCTCCAGCGTCCTTAATGAACCCCGCCAGTCTGCCAGAACCACGCTGTACAGTCAATGGGGAGCACTAGCTTGGTGAAAAGAAAGTGTGACTTCCAGGATTTAGCAGCGGGCGCCGAAAAGATGACCTCAGTGTTTCCAAGCGGTCTCACTTCACACAACGTCAGCTGCACTGAAGAACGCTGCATCGGTTCGGACGAGCCTCGCTCTTCTCCACCTCCTCCATCTTTCAGGTCTCTTTTTGGCACACGGCCCAGTCGTGGATTCCCTCCTGGCTCTTCACCTCGGGAGGTCGTGACAAGGAGGCGGGGCCGCTCGTTTCCCCGTCCCAGAGGTTTCCCCACGAGCCCAAACACCGCCCGGGTGGCGTAGCTACTGCTAACACACATGAGCCGAGGTAGCTTTCATGATTATGGGAGGGATTGCAGTTAAAGTCGGAGAGGTGGGGGGGAGAGAAAGTAGGCTAGAGTGCATATTTAATGGAAAAACAAGCCGTTTCAGCCCTGGTTTCTTGGTGTACCGCTAGCTCGTGGCTTGAACTAAACACAGAAACACTTTAAACAGTTGGAACATTTAAATGATACCGGAAGGAGCCCGTCTCCGTCTTCAGTCCCCGTATGCTCTGCAGCTGAACTGCTACAGTTCAAGAGGATGAATAGTTAAATCCAGAGCACACTCGGGCCTGGAATCTATTCTTTATGCACGGCAAGATATTTGTTTGTTTCAGGCAAACAAATCCCCCCACCCCCACGGTGTGATGCTAACCTCAGGACGCCGTAATCACCCTCACGGGATCCTTGACTTTCTGATGGTTTTTATAACCGCCGCGATTGTTAGTGTTTTATAAGCGCTGTATAACCCCGAGCCCTCCGTGGATTTGAGTGGAATGTAGCCCCGCGGGTCAACGATTAGAAAGCAACTGTACCAACAGAAGCACTCGGGGGGCCGAGCGGCCGGCATGTCACAGCGAGGTGAGGAGAAACCGTGCAGCTCACTTTTCTCACATCTGTGTTTGTATGATGGACTGAAGCGTTTCCAGAGACTGCCAGAAAGCAAACAAACAGCGGCGGGCCGGTGAACAGACACGTGCAACCGCCGCTCTGGTATTATGAGGACAAGCTGCAGGGGGGGGGGGACTGGCCGTGCACAAAGAGCTGGACATTTAATATAACGCAAATATATGTGGTATGCAAAATAGAGCAATGCGGAGATTGAGTGCGAAATAGATTCCACGTTCTCATTTCCTAAATACTCCGTCTTACAGCAGAGGATCGTACACCACCCGGTCAACAGAGTGAGTTTTAATCCAGCAGTCAGACAGCGCCTGCACTTTTCCTCCGAGTCAGCACTTTGAGTGCTCTCCTCTCGCTCTCTTTCCAAGCACTCCCGCTAGCTTTCGGCATGTTGCGTTCAAAGACCCATTCATCCGGGGCTCAGGCGGGACGCCGCATCCATCAATGCGTCCCGTGACTGCGGCGGCGGCGCTCTGACTGGTCTTGACGGTGGATTTAATGGGCAGGTGGGGCGCGGTAGAGGAAACACAACACCATAAATCACCGCCTCGCTCGGCGTTCCAGTCGCCGATACCCGGCTGCTGGCGCTCCAGCTGAGAATTCCCACCGGGATGAGATTACTTGCTCCAGCCTGGGATGCTCAGATCAGGTTCAGTGTGATTGCGCAACTGTGTGCAACTTAACTTCACAGGCGATTGAGCCAAATCCTTTTCTCTTTCAAAACCCAGCAAAAGGGCCTCAGGGCCGACGGTTACAGGTGTTGATCTGCATCTGATAAGAGTAACGAGAAGTTATTGTCACGTGTGCTTCTACGTTAACAAAGACTGAGACAGTCAATGGAGCAGACCATCTGTAATACAGAATAGGGGTGGAGGGGGGAGAACCAGCCACCTGCCAGTGTCAAAGTCACACTGATTAATAGCTGCCTAAGCTGCTTAAACACACTGTACAGCACACAAAAGGGACAATTAACCACCGAACAATAATCTGTCGGAGCAGATCAGATACAGAAAAGGAAAATAGGTCACGGAGCCGAGATGGATGAATGACATCGGAGAGGAAGTAAATAGCTGCTTGAGAAGAACTGCGTTTGGCGTCTGTCCCTCCGACTAAAAAAGAAAGTGCTTATTTCCAAACCCACCGTTCTATACAGATGTAGACGGGGAGGATCTATTCAAACTGAATCAGACGGATCAGTTTCTCCAATTAAAGTCGCCTCAGCCGACCAGAGCGCAACGCAAACGACATGTTGTGATGCGAGGGTATTTTATCCACTGGCTCTTTCTCCATCGTCAAATTATAACCCACAGGTAGATGCAACAAGTGCGGCCCGTTCACCTGGCGGCCACGAAGAAGAAAAGAAGAGTGTGCAGCAATGTCAAAGGGACTTTTCCTTTTAAGAGTGTAAATCCCACCAGGACTGACCCGTACTAAAAATGAGAAGGGGGGGGGGGGGACACGTTCACCCAGTGGCACCGATTTAAGAAACTACCGTGGCATCCAACCGCGGAACAACTTCCGCCGCTTGCATTTTCGAGCCGTCTTCATTCGGCGCTGTGCATGCGCTCGAGTGCACCTGCCGGGCCGAGAAGAGAAGAGCGTGCCCTCCTTCTGCCCGCTCCAATCAGCGGCTGCCTTGTCCAGACGTCGGCCGGCGCGGCACACCTCGATCTGTACGCCCGCCACGCAACCAGCGAGTATACAAGTGCGCGTTTTATTTCCGGCTGCATGACCTTATCCTCACTATTGGCCTCGTCGACAAAGGCCAAAGTCAATGGCGTCAAAAGGAGAAACGGCTGCGTGTGGATTCAAAACAACGATGTTGCTGCCTGAGAGCGGCTCTCCGTCGGGAACAGAGGACACTTGGCAGGCCGCAGACGGGCGGGTTAGCCATTTGTCTTTGTTTCCAAATGGCAGGGCAGCTGCCACCAAAGGTCAGCAAAATGTTACCAGAACAAGGCCCTATAGAGGCCGGGCCCACGTCACAGGGAGGGGGGGGGGCACACCCAGGTGGAACGACGCTCACACTTTCTCTCTCTCTCTTATACGCCGTAATGTGCGGCATCTCCTTTGACAACAAGGAGCTGACGCAGCTGGTGGAAGTTTATTCCCAACTCCACGAACCCAAGCCGAGATACTTCAGTGGAAAATATCAGATTACACCCCCCCCCCCCTGTTCATCAGAATGTGTGTTTTAAGGGCTGCGTTTGAAGTGCCATCCCCCCCCTTGCCCTCCTTTACCCACCTACACCCCCGGCTGAAACCTAAACTGGGTAAGCGTACACCGACCTCCATCGTCACCCTCGAGCCACCGTCTCTGGAGCTTTGTGCAGAACAGTCTTCTGCCCAGGGACATGGGCGGGTGGGCGGAGGTCAGACACAGACACACACAAGTGTGTCTTCTCCAACACACACACACACACACACACACACACACGTCTCGTGGGATCATTCGTCAAGCCCAACATTTATTTGACAACTGTTTCTCTTCTCCAATCAACTACATCCCATGGAAAGCAAGCGTGCACAATAAAGCAGGATGAAAGGCAGCAGAGAGACCCCCTCACCCCCCTTCCCATTGGGTGGATGAGAAAACCATGTTTCTGGTTATGTATTTTAAGCATATATCCCCGTCTCTCCCCTCGGTTCTCTTTCCAAAAGCCTCCAGACAGAAACCTGACAGAAGAATTCCCGACATGCACTTTAAAACAGGAGCAGGGACATGACACGCTCTCGTCGTCCAACATGTGTTTTCCCTCTGTGGCTGGAAATGTAATCCGTGACTGAGCTGTACGCCATACTGCCTGGCTATTAAATCCACTGAGTGAATGTCTTGTCGGAGCCGACCACATGACGTCCACCGTTACGGATGTGTTTTGCACCGACGGCATCAGAAGAAACGAAAACTCTTGTTCTCACTAAAACGGGGGCTTGCCAAAGTTGATGGTAAACGTTATTCATTCACAATGAGACACAATAACAAAACCCCAAAGGACAACCCTGGGTTAGCAAGATGTACCAGATGCACATGTGTCCATGACTGGATATGAAGTGACTCAACCAAACTCTTTCTCTCTCGCAACAAGAACGCAACAACCTCAAAAAGATATCTGCCTGAGGGGGAGGCGACGAGAAGGCCAGTAGTTATTTTCATCCCATTACCCCAAACATACGGTAAGGGAACGGGCTGCATTGTCACCGCACTGTCTCCACGCACAGAATAATGTGCTTCTAGTCTGGTGCTTTGTGGACGCAAATCAAGCGTGCCTTAAGGACACAGACAGCCTATTATAATGCCTCTGTGGGGGAATAAAAGGCTGGGCCGAGTGGCTTCTTTTTGTGTTTGGTGAACAGAAGAGATAGTTTAAAATATATATTTAAAATATATATATATATATATTTAAAAAAAAAAAAAAAATATATATATATATATATATATATATATATATATATATATATATATATATATATAAACTGCCCTTGCTTTGCATTGGTGTAAATAACATTCACTCAATGTTTACTGAATGGAAACCCAGGGCCCATATGGTAGCCAGCCAGGCTGTGGCACGGTGTGCAGCCCCCTCTCCACAAATGACCTTTGAACCCCGCTGTCAATGAGGGGGTCATTATCTCTCCAATGTTAATGTCTGACTGCAAGTCTGTGAACGACTGGAGGGAGAGGGACACACAGCTTGGTTTTTAATGGAAGCCTCTGTGCATGTATGTTAGTGAAGCAGCAGCAAAAGTGAGGACAACACACCGGGTGCTGGCATTAAATATGATTAATAGCCGCCGGTCACACACCGGCTCCACGGTGTCCAGCCTGCAGCCCAACAAAGGGAAATAAAACGGTTTCCACGAGCTGCAGCGGCGGAGGAAGCGGATGATGAGCCGGGGAGGGGGGGGACACAGGACACCGACACCTATTAGCAATCATCTCACATGTTCCTGGTCGACATTACAATGCGTTAAAAAGTAATGCACCAGCAGCATCAGCGCGACAGAAGAAACCCCCATCGGCCATTAGCAGCAGCTGGCAGCCTCTCCTCCCGTTAAACAGGGTGGAGACCGCACATCTCCCCCATCTGCCCGGCCACACACACACACACACACACACACACACACACACACACACACACACACACACACACACACACACACACACACACACACATACATGGGAGCTGGGAAAGGGGAATATGTGGAGAATAGCTCGTCGTAACACAACCACAACACACAACAATGGGCTCGCGTTCACGCGCCTCTCCCTGTGAGGAGCTGCGGCTCTTTTCCCAGTCGGCCCAAACGCTGCACGCCCTTTCTCCCCCCAAGAAAGGGCTCGTTCAATGGCCGCACAGGGGGGGCGGTGGCACACATTTTAGACACCCCGCAGCACAACACACACACTTTTTTATTCAACACACACGTCTTCTAAATAGTGCTCTTCTATAATAAGAGAGTTACACATGCAGTCTCTTTTTCCCGAGGACACAATTTAGGATGATAAACTGTAATGTATAATTGTCATTAAGGATATGTAGTCAAGGGAAATGGTGTTATGTTATTAAAACATGCAGGAATAGAAACAAGGCAAAATGCACTTACAGTCAAACGGGTTCACAAAGAGGATCCTCTCTTCTCCTGGGTTCTCCAACGAGAGAGCGAATAGCACTGCCCTCCAGGAGGGGTGGGGGTGAGAAGAAGAAAGCCTCCCGATATGTTTAATTATCTTAAAAGATGAGTCTCGCTCAAGAAGGAACGGCCCGTTATCCTCATGTTTTCACACGTCGCCTCGTCTACAGACACTATCCCGTTCCCTCTCCCATTCTTCTCTCCGGAGCTGCCGAGGAGACACGCTGCGCGTCTCCGTCGTTTCCTGTCCAGCCCAGAAGCCGACGCTGCATTCAGGGACGGTGGGAAATATCAGACGCTACAGTTGGACCGAGGGATTACCGAGGGAAACCGCAGATACGGGAGAAAAAAAGACACATTGCGGTGTTACCCGAGTTGAACAAAAGACAAACACATGTTAGCGTAGTTTTCTGACGATTAATTGTTTGAAAAAAATGATGGATATGTGTAAATGTATATACCAACCAAAAGAGTCCTGGAGGAACACTGAAGGCATCATCAGTTTCTATTAGCTGGAAGAAGAAGAAGAAGAAGAAGAAGAAGAAGAAGAAGAAGAAGAAGAAGAAGAAGAAGAAGAAGAAGAAGAAGAAGAAGAAGATTCAACATTAATAATTATGGAAAATAGTATATATATATATATATATATATATATATATATATATATATATATATATATATATATATATATATATATTATTATTGAAATAATAATAATGCCCCCACAGACTAAAGAGAATTCCAGATTAGGAGATTATTGCATGTTATCCATATGGACACACTAATTCGTTAATCCCTCATCATCCATTTTCAGAGTCAGAATTACACACAACATTTTAGAAATGCAATAATCCTCACTTCACAATCCCATGAATCCGACACCATGTGTTGCACAAAGTCAGTATTTTCCACCCTTTTATGGTCTGTCGTCCCTGCTCTGGGCAGTTAAACCTGTAAATACATTCAAACAATGTGAGATATTGTTGCAACTATATACATTTGTTTCTGGAAAGCTATTTTCCTGGATTGTAGCAGCAGAAAACGTAATAACGGGTCGATCGAAATAAAGCGCGTTGTCGCCACCTCGTGGACACATACAGCTACTGCACTTTCTACTCAACCCCCATTTTGAGGACAATCAAAATAATTAAAACTTGTGGAATGTCATTATTACCTTCTATTACAGCTGATATCGCACTATTTCTTTCACTATCATATGTTAACTGAGCCAGTGACTCATTTCTTGTTCGCCTCTTCCCTGCCAGGCTCCTGTACTACATCTGTCCTTTTGTGAATGGCACTTTGGCAGTCCCACAAATGTCAGTTCAAACCTGCACAATACCTGTTTTGTGCTTCTCCTTGTGTTCAGTAAACCTTGGAACATGATACACTGGGTCATTGCCCTTTCAGTCACTCACTCCACCTCAAACTGTGGCTGCAGCATTACACCACACAGCGGAAAATACACACATATGCCCAACATATTCTCATATTCGGCCTTAAAACAAACCTATTTGCATTCATGCTCGTATTGATACTATGACCAATGTCTGTTTTTCATGCAAAGGCTTTACCATGTTGTTTAAAATATGTAATGAAAAGCTGTTTGTGTGCTTTTGATCTCCCTCATTCTCTCTCAATAAAACAAACAACCAGTCCACTCCGTGGGAACAGAACTGCCCGGCAATGACCTTTGGTCTAAATAAACACATAACCCGAGTTCTACATGAATTAAACGCTTAAGTCATCTAAGGTCACACACTCTGCGAGACAGCAGAAACTTGTGAAGAGGGTTTTGCCACAGGATGTGTGAGGCTCCGTCACTGCAGCGCCGTGGGAGAGCTTCAACCAGAGGCACAGTGAGGAGGTGAAGCATTACCGATCAAGATGAGAGCTCGCTGGATGTTCCTGATGCTCCTGAGCTGCAGGTTATCTCAAGCCGCCAAGTCCCAGGACAGCTGCGCCTGCAAAGGTAAGGCGGAGACATACATTCTAGCCATAATTATTAGTATTCAGATGGTTGTGGAATGCAATGCCGGTTCTTAAAATGAACCATAACGTCTCCGAATGGCTGAACTTGTGGGGTAAGACATCTTAATGTGAACCAGCAGCGACCGGAGTCATTAGAGGACTTTATAAAGAAGTTGTTGCTTTAACTTTAGGACCGTTTACACACAAGAGCACATTCAATTCAACATTATGTCATGCAACGAATAGATAGCACATACACACACACACTAAACATGACATCACCTCCTCGCAAATGCCATACTTGAGTCAGTCGGCCTCAAGTATGCCACTCACTTGGGTGAAGGAAGACACCATGATGTTCCCATTTCCTCAGTAATCCCATATCTGACATCAACAGTGTGTGTGAAGGGGTGCATATCAAAAAAAAAATCTGAATTCAATCTCCCCTGAATCATGATCACACCTTTCTCTCCAGACCGGATCAGGATAGTGTGCGCGCCTGCCGGAGGCGACGTGCTCATGCCCTGCCCTAAGTTGACTGGCGAAGACATGATATTCAACCTGTTCAAGGACGACGAAGTGATCTACAACCACACGTGCATCGGTGACACGCAGGAGGCCTCGGACTGCAAACTCCGCTACACCAGGGCTGGCGTGACTCTGCTCGAAAACACGGACAACAACTCATTCAGCCTCACGCTCACCGGGGTGAAGGCCGGCAGCTACGGCATCTACGGCTGCGAGGGCACGCGCATGCTCCCTCCTCCCTTCGTAACACACACTCTGTGGATGCTGCTGCTTGTGCCTTCAATCGTGCGTGTGTCCGGTGCACCGACTGCCTGCTGACTCTGTTCTTCTTCCAGGACACCAATGCAACTTCCAGCAAGACGACGGGACGCCCGGACATCAACACAACGGCTTTCTCTGGATTTGGATTCTGGGGCTGGCACTTCTTGGCACCTACAGCCTCACCATCACCATCGTCTTCTTGGTAAGATATTCCTCGAGGAGCACAGAAGACACCAACGCCAGAGGAGAAAGCCATTCTGGGACTCTTTGGATTAAATATTCAACAAATGTTTTGGGAAATATTTCTGTCTTTTAAGCAAAAAGAAGCATTGTGAACTATATTATACTATATATAGTCCAAGCCTTAAAAGCAGTCCTTTAACCTTCCTGCAGGTCAAGTGGAGAACGTCGGAGAGCCAGAGAGTCTACGTGAACACCAGACCCAAAACTCACAAGGACCGGCAGAAGAAAAGAGGGCTTTAGATTCACATTCCACGTCACTTCTGATCTCCATTTGCACAGACATTAGTTTAAATGCAAACACACAGGGGGGTGGGGGGGGGGGGGGGTGGGTGGTATGAGTGGCTGCTTGAGGGGTTTTAACCACATTCAAAGAGTTTCTTGTAAGTCATGTGACAATAACAACCTGCACCGTATCCTGTCATCCGCCCTCTACATTTAAAAAAAAAAAGAAGTTATTCTCTAGTCCTTCGTTGTTCTGCAGATGTGGCTCCGTCAAAGGGTAACGCGTTGCCACGCTCACCTTGCAGTTTATGCGCACACGCTGCTTTTATTGCTTTCATTCAGCAGCAACGTCTTACTCATCAACCTCCGCAACCACCAGCAGGATCAACACCTGGTTTCTGTTACTTTAGAGAGACATTTTGGGTCAGATGGCAAAAAAAACAAAACAATAAAAGATAATGTTTCCATCCCCACGGTCACTGCTACGCTGAAGAATGACACTCTTTTACAAGCTGCGAATTTATGCAGATAAAGTTTATTTAAATAATTCAATTCCTTCTTAACTGTTTACAAGGCTTTGAATAACCACTAAATCTGTGTGTTCATGATTCCCCGGGCTGAGACCTCTGAGCCAGATGTGGCTCTCGCCGTCCGTCCTCCAGATCCCCGTTGCTCCCGATGGGTTGCGCGTCTGAGCTGAGGTATTCTGGGAAAATCCGTCGCCGGAGGAAGTCCGTCCTCTTTTCCTCGGACTGCAGCTCCTGCTCGGTTATCTGGAGAACAGGAAGCGAATCGTACTCAACACTGCTCACTTTTCATTAAGTCGTCATTACTTTAGTATTCGTTATAGTTAATGTCAGCGAGCTATTGTCGAGGAGGAAAACAATATTTAGAAACATATATTTCGATACACTTGTATCGGAAGGCAGACAACAAATTCATAACTAAATGAAGAAATAGTATTTTCACCAGGACAGGCTCATATCCCAGGATTTTCAGATGGCGAATCTTGACAGCCAGGGAGCCGCGGGGATGAGACGTGCCGAAGCAAAACCCAGAGAGTGGTGTGGAAATCACCGCGATTCTAGGACATCAAGACAAGGAGTTTCTCAGCTTTATAAAACATTTGAATTTAGGTAAAGGCAAGACAGTGTTAAATTCCAGAGCATTAAATTAACGCCAGATCATTATGATGTTACTATAGTTTGGGATTTGTTATTGTTTTTTTCGGACAGCTTTTTTAAATTCTATGTTTTCTGTCGTTGATAGAAGTTCACAACAGTCGGTCAAAATGCATTTCTACTACGATGGAGGACACTCCTTGCGTAGATCTGGAAAGAAATACATAATAAACATAATTTAAAAAGCACCAGGAAGACATAAAAAGCATCATTCAGCACATTAGATGGCGTAACAACACAAAAAGTGAGTGTGGGGACGTCACCCACTGCACGCTGGCCTCTTACTTGTGACTGCTCTCTGCTGGAGGACAGCGGCTGGCTTCAGGCACAGAGGTCTGGCTTGGCAGAGGTCTGGTTATCACTCCATCTGAGAGTCGACGCACACAGACACAGGCGCTTGCTCGCATCGCACTCTACTCGATGAATCAACGTGACTTAAACGTATTCAAGCATTTCATAGAGAAGCTGTGAGAAGCGCTCGTCACAAACCAACTCAACTCAATCAACTCAACGTCTTTCCTCCGATAATCGGGCGTTACCTATGAGGTAGAAGTTCTCCACCACCACCATCTCCTGCAGCGTCGTGTCCGCCCGCTCCGCCAACACACTCTGCAGGCCCTGCGAGAGCCACGGGTTGACGGGTAGACTGCTGGGGACGGGGTCTCCCAGGAGGGACGGGGGCACCGCCATGAGCTCAGGACGCTCGAGACGGACGCACAAGTTCACCGTCTGAAACATCCTCTCCTGGTTAGGGAGAAACCTGGGTGCTAAGGAGAAACAGAAGAAGTTCAGATGGATGAGTCATCAGAGACAGACTAAGACTACCCAGACTGTCCGATGTGAGCGAGTCCGTGGTCTTACGCGTCGAGTTAAACTTCTCCAGTGTACTGGTCTGCAGAAGTTGCTCCAGTGGTGCAGAGGGGAAGTGGCCCAGGAGAGAAAGATAATATACAGCCTTTAACAACTCAAAGCCGGACATCTTAGTCAGATAGGAGTCCAGAGCCTGACTCAGACTCTCCAGGAACCTGGAGCAGCGAGATGAAACCCAATAAAGACATCAATCCTGGAAATCACTAGTCACGTGCGTTAATAATACCGTTTAATAATATTACACGAGTCAAATCAACGAATGAAGACATGCGAGTGACCTACTGCCGTCTTTGCTGCTGCAGGTCGTAGTTCAGAGAGGAGTACACCTTGAGGACACAGAGGAGGTCCTTCAGGGTCAGAGCGGCAGGATCGGCGATCACCTTCTTCACAAACGCCTCCATTAAGGCGGCGGGACAGAAGGCGAGGCTCTCAAACACGGACAGGAAGAGGACCATCTAAACAACGGGGAGGAAATACTCAGGGTGTGATTGCAGGCGCGAAAGAACAGTGACATGCAAATGACGACTGATGAGATACTTTTGTTTATAACACAGATGGTAAAGGAGAGACGATATTTTAAAAACACAGACTTCTTGATAGCATTGAGAATAGTAAACATTTCACAAAAGGAGGAAGTAAGCAGTCCGTTGCAGCACCTGTTTTTGGGTCCACACGTCTAATATAGAGGCGACGTATTCTGAAACGTCCGTGAGCAGATCCAAGTCTCGGTAGTGCAGCTCCCGACAGGAATGCAGGACTTTAAACAATCTGTTGAAGGGGATTCCGTTGAGGTTTTCTACCAGAGAGGACAGAGCAGGTTAGGAACACTGTAAAACAGTCTTTTTACGAGGATAATATTATTAGACTAAGTTAACAAGCTCATCTCGTGGAAAAAGGGTTTCTACCTTTAATCGTCTTGCTGCAGATATCCAGCAGTGGTTTGGAGTAGAAGCCCATGGCGGCCATAGTGGAGATCATGTACTGGGTGTTGGGAAGGCTGAACTTGTCGGTCATTGATAGAGCCTTTCCCTGGAGGAGGAGTGTCAACAGAGATTGGATTCGGAGGTCAGGCCCGAGAGCTGATATGAGAGAATGCTGAGCAGCGTGCACTAAAATGTGGATAATAATAAACTAAAATCAAGATATGAATATCAGAATAGGTCAAAACCAAGATTCATAAATCAACCTCAATTTTCCGTTTGAGGTCCAGCGGGACATCTTTCCCCAACAGACGCATCATGGTCTGCAGAGCAATTACATTCTTTATCCCGGGAAGACGGGCCTCAACTATTAACCTAGGAAAACACAATAAATTAAATGTAAACTGATCAAAAAAAAACAAGTGGTAAAACTCTAAACAATCATAAAACAAAGAAAAAGTAAAGTAATCTCATGATGCAAGGATGTCTCTGAGGCTGGAAGGTTGTATTTTTGGACAGTTCTATTATTCCTGACCTCATGCCCTCCTTCAGTGCACCGATATTGGTGCCGGCCTCCATTTGTTCCAGACAGGAGGCCAGGATGGAGAGGCCCTTCTCATCGAAGTCGTTCAAATTCTCCTGTTCGTGGACAATGAAATGTATTTGCATGAACACAAACATAAAATAACCCCAACCATAAAACATGCTTGCTGCTCGACAATCTCTCGCTGCCTACCTGACAGGATCGGAGGAAAGTCTGGACCACACGGCTACCTTGGGGGACGCCCAGTTTGACCATGCCCAGGAGGGAATAGGCCAGGTCCTCGCTGCGCATGTGCCCCACTCGCTTCATGGCTTTTTGCAGAAACGGGTCGAACGCAGGATGCTCAAACATCAGCTGCAGCTCAAAGCGCCGCTGCTCCTCAGACATCTTCTTGGTGACGGACCACATGTGGGACAGGCAGTTGCTGACCTCTCGCACGTTAGGCGAGTATCGCAAGGTGAGGTCGAGCACGTCGGATGGGGAGCCACAAGGCTGCAGGAGATCCGAGAAAGGTGACCCCTTCTGGGCCTGCCCCGAGTCCACCTCATCGTAAAGGGGATCAGGGGACAGCGCAGAGTCTCCCACTGGAGAGGAGAGGCGCTTCTCCTCCTCCACGGCCTCACTGTGGAGGAGGAGACCCCGCGAATAAAGGAGACCCCGCGAATAAAACCTCACTGAACCGACAGGACTGACATCCAGCTGCCGTGTCTGGCTTCCCACTGAGCCTCGAATGTGTGCCAACTGCTGATTGGGGAAAGATGGGGATTTGATAGCTTTTGCCGACAAGAAAAGGCGCAGGCCCCATCTCACGACCTCCTCTGACACCCGCACAGACATTGGCCAGCCAATTGAATAGATGTTTGTTTACTTTAAAAGCTAACGCTAGCTCAATAGAGGTCAAGTAAAGGTTATCTGACTGTCATCATTTTACACTTAATTATATTTTGGGAAGTTAATTGTGTCAAATAGTTAGCACAAATTATGTATTACAAGGCAGGACTGAGCTGCCTACAAGGTCAACAGACTCTCAACACACTGTTTCGCAGCTAGCGAACTGACGATCCTCAGCTTACTTATAACCGGGGACATAATACAAAAACGGTGCCAAGATTCAAATGGCGCTTGCTAGTCTATGTAACAGTTGATATTAAAAGCTGTTCAGCAAAGAGACGGAGAGCTGCCTGACATTAAAAACATGCACAATCAAACCCATGTCAGCTAGCATTCTCATGTGTTGCTGCTTTGAGCTGTGTGCACCGCCGTATTTAGTCCCCCTAGCAACATGGGAGGCTGAAACGAGTACCCGTCGGAATAAAATAAATAATGTTTATTTGGAATATAATATCATGATAAAAATAGGTATTACGGTTTATACAACCTTCATATATTTTAAACAATAGGTGTCATTGTTATCGCAGAACGTCCTGATGTTTCTATTGTATTGTTTATTTACAGCTGTTCCTACACGGACTCAGATGAGAGCAGCATCCACGGTTTCCTAGCAACCAACGTTGCTAGAATGGCAAAATTTGTGCTCGCTGGTAAAGTCTGATTATTACTAATTATCTGCTATCATGTACCTGTGTGTCAAATAATATCACATTTCTGCTTTCAATTGTAACCTGTACAGGCCGATCCGACTGTCCGCATTACGCCAGAGCGGAACTATTAGCAGACCGTCTGCAAAGTTCTCTTCCAGAGTTCCGAATCACGAAGATCTCCATTCTCCCACATGAGTGGCAGGTCGTTTCTCTTAGTCTAAAACTCTGTTCCGTCTCTTTTGTCCACACATCATTATTGTATTTTCGTGTTTCTTATGTGTGACCTCAATGTGACCTTTCACTGGTCTCTGACAGGAATGGCTGGATTCCACCTGCAATAGAAATGGCTGGATACACGAAGGGTCCCCTATGGTTTGGAGGGAACTAGTGGACCAAGGGGGGACTGGGATGCTCTTAGGGGGCTTAAGTGACTTCCTAGCACATTGCCAGGTAGACATATGTAATAGGTTATCTTAATTAAAATCACTTCTAAAAAGTCCATACCTGCCAAAGTCTGTAATAATTGGTTGTGCAGGACTACTACAGCATCACATCAGACATGCCGGCGGATGTCATGCTGAATGTTGCAGCAGAGAATCTAGAAACTGTGATGAATCTGGTTGTCGAGGAGCAGCATCGTGTCAGTCTCATTAAACCCCTGCACATATGGATCAGTAGGTGGGTTGGTCTGGAAAAACAAAAACAAAATAAATAGTCTGGATGAATAATTTATTTTCCTGTACTGTCGCAGTGCTCTCAACCCGACCAGCAGCTTGCTGATCCCCAATCTGCTCTCTGCCGAGGTGTTCCCCCGTGTTTCCGCAATCAGCCTCCACCTACTCGACCTGGAGGGGCCCGAGGAGGGATTGCAGGGGCTGAAGATGGAGACGGAGGACCTGGCACACCGTCAGCTCCATCAAGTACTGACATCTTTTAAGAATGTTTCCCCCCCACATCTGAAGGAAAACAAAGTCATCTAACGTTTTACATTCTCAGGTGACTATTCACACAGATCTGGAACAAGCATTCCAAGAAGCAGACGTCATCCTGCTGTTGGATGAGTGGTGGGCTGACAACAGTGATGAGGAGATGAGGAGGAAGAGGAAGGTCAAGGCCATCTCAGACCGGTACAGAGAGTACGGACAACGGATAGACACACGGGCCAACAAGGAGGTGAAGGTCATCGTGTCCGGTAACTCATTCGTCAACCTGAGATGCTCCCTGCTTCTGGACCACGCTTGCTCCATTGGCAGCCACCAATTTGTCACCATGGCAACTCAGCTGGAGAACGAAGCCAAGGCCATCCTTGCAAAGGAGCTGCGAGTGAGGACTTCCGGTAGTAAACTCTCTCTCCATGCTACAATTCCCGTATATATCCCCTTTGCCTTTTTTGGTCCCTTTTCACGACAGATTAACGATCTTCCCCTCTTCTTCCGTTTCAGAAATTACAAACGTCATCGTGTGGGGAAACATCAGTGGGAGTTTCTACATTGACCTGCAGTGTGCAACGGTTTTCAACTATGATGGGCCAATCAAAGGACCAGCTTTCTTTTCCCAAAAAGTGAAACATATTCTCCACGACAGGTTTGTCACAACAGGAAGCTTTGGTGCGCTTTAAACAGTAGATTAATAGCGTATCTACATTTACTGCCTATATGTGATAAGTTTACTCTACACCCATCTGACATTTTCCAGGTTAAACAAACACACAATGTCCAATATCAAGTAACTCCCCTCCAATCCGGACCAACTTCCTTCCCTCTTCCAGGAAGTGGTTGGAGACAGACTTCCAAGACTTGGTACGTTGTCAGCGTGCAGCTGCGTCTTCGAAGTCCCTTCGAGCTGCTGCCATGACGACCGCAAATGGGATCCTCGCTGTCTTGAAGGCTTGGGATGGTAGCTGCAGTCCAGATGAGCTCTTCTCTATGGGCGTACTTTGCCCAGGTGAACACACAACACGACCTCAGACATCGATTCGGGCTGATGTAGCATGGGATGAAACGTGATTGTCTTCGGCTTCTTGTAGGCGAGTTCGATCTCCCAGATGGCGTCGTCCTCTCGCTCCCAGTAACCTTCACAGACGGTAAATGGTCCGCACTGCTCGACCTGACTGTTGGAGAGGAGTTGAGGGAGAGACTTCAACTTTATGCAAATGAACTAAAGCAGGTATGTCAAGTTACACATGCAACCACATGGCCATCGCTGCAGTCTGTCGTAAACACATGGCCTTTACGTGAATAAAAACGTTATAGCTACTAACTCGTGGTTATCTTTCCCAGGAAAAGGCACTTGGATCAGAAAATGACATGGTTGTGTTGAATAAAGAAGACAGTTGATTGACTTTAACAAGATCAAAGTTAGCTTCAGTTTGTTCTTTTATTCTCTTACTTTCACATGTTATGTTGCACTTTTATTATTTATACCAGTTTAACGACAAAAAAACTCTTCCGCTTCATGATCTCGTCCGTAGCAGTAATGTTTTTAGATGTAAAAGATCAAACTGAGTACTTTATGGAAAAAGGAGAAATTAGAAAATATATTCCTTTTCTTTAAATTGTACAGTTCAGTAAGTGCATTATTTATTTTGTTATAGTTCAAGAAGCGATACTTTAAGCATAAAACACAGTACTACCATACACAAACTAGTCCGTTAATATCCCTCCACATCTGATGTCGTCACCTGCCTCCCATTTCCTTTTACAGTTGGGTCGTCTTCAAAATTAAGACATCAAAACTTGCCGCGCCCTCGTTGGTAATTACATTTTAAACAAACTGAATTTAGTGGCTCTTTTAACTTCAAGGAGAGCTTGAACAGAGTGCTGTTTTTACATGCAGAATATACACGTTCCTTTTTTTTGCATTTCTACACTATACACACGGAGGCATGGACTGAAAGAAAGGAGGAGCAGTTAGTACGAATACAGTGCACTACGACAAGCCGGGAATGGACACATGTTCTGCAATGTTATATTCTATCTGTACAACCCACCCCTGAGATTTGGATGCCGAGTGGTTCAGAAAAGCAAAGGCTACCTTTTTTTAATACCGTTGAGCGTAGTGAGAGCGTTCTTTCCGCGGATGTCTCTAAACTATCAAGTCTCTCCAGAAAACCGAAACTAAATCTGCTCCGGTAAAAGCAACACTCCTGTGAAAATTGACTTCAAATATCGATCATGGTAAATACATGCGGGGTGCATGGCATGCACAGACGTGTCGCGGCACAAAGGAGGTTATTTGGTCAATATGAATATACCAGTGATGACTAACAGGTACAGACAGGCCAATCAAACAAGAAGTGTGTGTGTGTGTGTGTGTGTGTGTGTGTGTCTTTCATCAGAGTTGTAGCCAACTACACACTGGGCTGTGACGTCAACGTAATTCTGCATATATATGAATATCAATGAGGCATCAATCTTACCGAGGAAATAATTTTATCTCGCAACATCAAAGGTAAAGATCTACTACCTGTCAACATCCAACAACGTCGGGGATTACGTTTCCATCTCCAGGCAACAAGTGAAAGACCACCAACGACCGAATGTTTCTGTCAAAGCCGTTACCATGGAGACTTTGGAGGTGAGGATGAAGTGACGGATAACTATCGATTTAACTCTGGAAACACGCAACTACGTCTTAAACCTGGACGTTCATGGTGTAATAATTAAAACAATTATCGTACAATCATTATGGGCTGAGGGGATTCAATTAGCTATTAAACTCCCCCCTCAATAGAACTATGAACTTTCATCGACTGATCGTTAAATAAAATAATTTATAGCATATATTAATGGTTATATAATCCAACATTTCAACTCTCTAGAACACCATCTAGACAAACATCTGACCGAACACAAGGTGGAAGCTTTAAGCCGAGCCATGATTGAAAATAAATGCATCTTCATTATTCGGACGCGAGACTGAACATTTACCGTTTCTTCACGACGCAGTCTGCTACCTTATCAAGCAGCTTTCAATGTTCGGTGACAAAGAAATGATACGTTTAAAATACTTTGCAACCCCAGACAAAAACAATGCATCTAGAACTGTTAACCCCAATGAGGCGGGCCTCAAAAGAATTCTACAAAGGCCGAACAGACACGAGGAAGGAGAGGCTACGAAAGAAGAACGCGCCAAGTTATCTCAACCGTCTGCCAAACGGTCACCGACCAGCTGCATCAAACGACAAACTCTTTGATAAACGTGTTGTATGTAGCAGTATGCATGGATAGAATTTAAGTTTAACGTAGAAATAAAAAAACACGAGCGTTGGGCCCAGGAGGAGGCGACGGGGAAGCTATGACTGTGGTTGGCGCTGAGGAGACGGAGGGGTCTCTGGAGCGCCTGAGGCTCCTCCCACTGGCGGTCCGTCAGAGACGAGGTCCAGCCCCTCATCACACCGCTCCAGTTCACTTTGGTCCAGAAGCTCAAAGTCCTCTTCCTCGGTCGAAACCGGCGTGTTGTCGGCCATCTCCTCGCAGGCGCCGCTCGCTGCCGCCGTCGCCTCATCCGGGTCCTCGGTGGGCGAGGCGGGGGTCTCCGGAGCGCCGGGCAGGAACTCGGCCGGGGAGGGCTCCTCGCCGGCGTCGCCGGAGCGCAGCAGGGCCGACAGAGTGTTCCGCACCACGGTGGAGATGGCCGTGCTCACTATCTCCTCGCTCAAGGCCTCCAAGGTCCCCTGGGTTCCCATGCTTCTCTCTCGTCAAGGCGCCACCTCCACCTCAGCAACGGGGGCTTGCGACGCGCTCTCCTCCGCCCCGGGGGGCCGGCCGTGTCCGTTGAAGTGCGTGTTCACGAAGTGGAGCGGGGACGCTAGGTGCTGCAGGAGGAGGCTGGCGGGGCTCAGCGGTTCCCCCTCCGACGGGGCGCCGGCCTGGGCGGCATCCGCCTGGCCGGGGACTCGCAGGGGGAAGTGGAGCAGGTTGTGCTCGGTGGACGGCGACTCCTCCACCGAGGGGAACTCGGGGAGATCCCGCAAATAGGACTCCTCCGGGTCGCTGTGTAAACTCGGCTGGTCCGGGTCTGTGGTAGAGAGGAGACGGGGGAGGGGAACTGAGATTTGGCATCTCAGCCAAATAGAATTTAAAGAAGTTTTTGGTTGAACACTCAAAATATATGTTGCAGCGTTTACTTGAGCAGAACATCCTGCATTTCCTTAACAGAGAAGTTGATATGAGCATTCATTTACCTTCAGAGACGTCTACGAGTTGAGGAGTGGTGGCCCTGGACACGGAGAACCCTCCACTCTCCAAGATGGACGCCTCTTCATCTGACAACTCAGAGTCTGTGATGGCCATCGCCAGAGTTGTGGTCTTCACATCCACCTGACCAACAAAACCACAGCGTCACATCACTGCAAAAACACAATTATATCATCGTCCTCCTCATCTTTTTCACAACTGAAATCATTGACAAGCTAAACTTTAATATAAAACACGCAGACAAAGACAACTACACGACTTCTTCTATGTCTCGATGTAGCCGCGTGCCGTGTTGACTTTTAAGGTGTGTCTCCATACCGTTGGGGCGAAGCAGGACAGCTCCTCCTCACTCTCACTCTCCGTTTCAGCTCTCGGTTCGTCCCCCTCCTCTCCCTCCTTCTTCACCTCTGTTAAACACACACATATTTAAAAACGTGAATGAATGACGACAACCGCTGATTCAAAGACAGATAGCACTCAGTTTCAAGCCACTCCTTCAAAGCACAAAAGGAAACCAGAGGAACTTACAATGACCATAATAATGAACAATGTTCTATTTACATGTAACACAGGCTGTGACGATGAGGTTGGATATCAGCAAGAGACAACAAACATGATCTCTGACTCTGAGCTTATTTTACACTTCCTCCTCGCATTGTTAAGCCTCATTAACACCAACAGGAGCATGCATTTCCGTAGCTGCAGGACATTACATTTAATGCGATGCACACGAGTGAGGCCAGAAGCTTAGGCACTCACTTCTCTTGTCGTGCTTGCGGTGCTCGGTGTCTCCCTTCATGCTGTAGTCCAGTTTCATCAGGATGGGCTCAAAGCCCGTGTACATCCTCTGGATCAGTTCGTTGTACACCACCAGCGGCCACAACAGCACACTTAGGACTAAACAGGTGCAGGACAAAAGAAACAGTGACAACTTTAAACAAAATGTATTTTATACAAGAATGGAAGCGAGAAAATGCACAAGTAATCTTCTCTATGAAAGATGCCAGGGGATTTGATGTGATATATATTCAATTGGTACAACATATTAAAATACAAGCCAACACGATTAGATAGACATTAACCGGCACCATTAAAAGATTCCCTGATTGTTTTGTAAAAACAGAAGAAAATTGTAGTTTTCTATTCCCTGCTATTATTACTTATTATCACATAACACCCTCTGTCTGTCAGGACAAGAACACATTCCCATGTAAACTCATGGCTTAGCACAGCTGTGTCTTCATACCAATTAGGAAAGAGTTGACTCACCAATAATATAGGAGATCATGATCCCAGGTACATAATGCCCAACCACGACAAGTACAAAACAGCCACTGCACATCATCACACAGAACTGGGAGACAGAACAAGTAAGAACAGTTAGACGACCTTCCAAACTGCACATGGCATACTTTTACTGTGAAATAGCACTCGTTAAACAAAGCCAGGTCTGAAACATGAGGCACTATTCCTCTAAGTTTCTTTCATTGTGTGTCAGGGGGCGGAGTCAAGGGGCTGTACCTTGCCATGGTTTTGTTGCTTGTACTGCAGCGTCTCCTGCAAGTACAGGCGGTAGGTCAGGTAGCCTTCAGCCAGGTGGTGGCTGAGCTCAGGAATGCTGAGCAGATGCGGCTCCACACCCATCGTGTCACTGAATGCAAACAGGAAACACACACACACATGGGAAGAGAGAACACGTGTAAGAATATGTACATAACATGCTTCAGGCTGTTCTGAAATGCTACAGAGAAATAAAGTGAGATTCCTCATGAATGTCACGGCGGTGCAGACGCACACAGATAAACGCCTGTACAACAGAATGAACTCTGGGAAGACTGGTGGCTTACAATTAGTTCTGATAATATGGTGCAACATGTGATGGATATCTCATGAACACAAAGACAGACTATCCACTGTTGGAATTGAACCGACGTTCTGATTTCGAATTTGTTCGGGAAATGAAAACACAGAGGTGTCTGTTCATAGTGTACACACTCCATACCGTTGTTCAGGGAGAGTCTCTGCATGTTGAACTGCATGAGGAGCAAAACACACAATTAGCAACAGTTAGGTATATTGTTACAGTACGTTTCTTTGATGGGATGTTTTTACATTAGGGAATGACAGTAAAATATATGTTGGGGGGGTGGGTGGGTTGTTGGATAATCAATCTGATTTTCAATAACTTTATGCTTCTTTCAGTCAAATTTACCTCCTTGACAAAGCAAAAACACAGAAGGAAAAATACTTGACTTGGCTTCTCCATCCAGCAAAGGCACTGTGTTCCGCTCATATAGACTTGAGCTGGCTCAGCAACAGTGAGCAAGTGCTTTGGGTAAAGAGCGACAAAGCCTCAGGAACATATTAAAAGCCCGTTAAGGCCGAGGCTCACCGGTAATGATGGGCAACTTGGGCTTGAATCTCTCCAAGAGCATAAGCCCCAGCAGGGCCATACTCAGCAGGAACAGAGGCCGCAGCGAGGTGGATGACAGGAGCCTGTGGAGATCACATCGACAGTCTGACAACCGGCTTATATTCAACACATAACGTTATAATAATAAAAAAAGGCATACAACTCAACCCACAACTTCTTATTAAATACACCTGCATAGCATCCGTTTCCTGCAACTGGCAGTTGGAGAACGAGGCCTGGGGGGCACTATGCGTGACATTTGGTTTGGATTAAGAATCGAAGAAAATAGACTCTAGTTGCTACCAGAATAACTCTGTTTGTTAATCTTTCCTGGTACGAATCTGCTTGTGGAACATCAAGTTGCAACTGTCGCTCTCTACGATAGCATCAAGCTAAAGACGAGAGATTAGCTAATGCATCCTGACGCTGTCGCTAGCTGGCAGCCGATGGAGCCAGATGACCGTTATCGAGCGGTCCAGAAGCCGGAACACGCGACTAAACGCTCGAGTTCGTTACCAGAACAGCGTGTTGAGCGTCAAGGCGACGGTGATGCTGTACAGCGGCCTTTCCCAGACCAGCAGCCGCTGCGACCACAGCAGCAGCGACTCGTACTGCGACAGCCAGCCCTGGACGCGCTCCCGCAGACGGACGAGCTCCGGGTCCTCGTCCCCGCACACCTGCTCCGAAGATCCCGCGGGGAACAGAGACTCCAGGCCAACCAAAGAGGAGGGAACCGAGGGGCGTCTTCTGGCCTCCTCTTCGCTCGCCATGTTTCCCCCACTTTGTTATGATGTGTTGGAGATCACGGGGTATATGGTAAGATCGCCATCAAGTCAGACAAATTTACACATATGTAGCATCCGGTTGTTAATTTAAAAATAAAACCAATCTGCCAACGCGGAGATGATGAATGGAGATGTATGTGCTCAATACAAATTTTGATGAATGCAAAGGTATTTGAGAAAGTTAATAGAAACATTTGCAATGACTTCATCACATTACATGTGCCATTAATGACTACATAGATTTCATATCAGGTAAGCTTATTTTACTTTGAAGGCAATATCATTTTTCCGGCCCTATTGTAAATTACTTCCGGCAACTTGATGTAGCGACGACACAGATGGGCGTACCGATCACGTGGCCCGTCACGGATGAAAAAACATATATAGTCACGTGTTCCCTTATTGTTAAAGTTTAAGTGCACCACCCTGTGGTCAGAAATAAGGCAGCATGCATATAATGTCGCATACAGGTAAAACGCTGCAAAAGCTCTCCCCAACACGTACCGTCTCCTGCAACCAGTTTGGCCAGTTTCAAATACTGCAGCTGTTATAACTGAACATTTATAAAGGTACATATTGTATTCGAGGGCCTCTGTATTTAATTGTTATTTAGTAAAGTGTCCTTCAGCCATAGTGCACATGCTGTATATTGTATATATCCAGAAAATACCACACACACACCAGTGAGTTTTGATAAAAATGCTTAACACAGAAATATACAGTATTGATCAATTTGATCAAATGCAGCCAATATAGACATTTTGATGGATACCTATAGAGATTCAATGCAGTAACACAGTCAGCTCACTGGTAATATTGTTTCTTGAACACAGCACATAGATCTTAAAGACATCTTAATGTAAAGTAGCACAGTAAGGGGATTGACCTTCCTCTTGTCTTCTCAGTTCTAAAGTTGATTTCTGAAAGACAAAGAAGCAAAAGCTCCCATCACTCTACTCAGCAATCATGAGTATCCTAAAAAACAAGAAGAAAAGAAGAAGAGGCGACTTGAGAAGCCTACCTGGCTGTATACACGACCAGAACCACACAGGTGGTAAAGGAGGGGAGGGGGCCCCTCTGTTCTCTGGTGCTAGGAGGACCAGAGGGCATGAATACCTGCTGGGGTTAAGACCATGGCCTGCAGCAGGTCAGACAGAGAGATGATGCCCCTCACCACGTCAGCCCTGTCCACCAGCACCAGCCGATGCACCTGGGGTAAGGAGGGGAAAAGATAAGGAGAGAATTCTCTCCTCTATTTCTCAGATATTGTGACATCACAAGAAATATTTGAGACCAAACTCTTTGGGAGAAAACGCCCACCTCGGCGTTGACTATCCGGTCTATGATGGTTTCCAAGGTTTCATGAGGGTAGCACTTGATTACTCCCTCAACAAAACTGGTGCGCCTGCGAATGGCCTCCTGCATCGGCATGTCCAGATTGTTGTAACTCTTCTGGGCTGCTAGATTCTGCCACGGAGAAAACACAGGAACAAAAACCTCAGTGTCTGAGCAGATGTCAGCGATCAACGCTATGATACGCAAGGAATCGGATGAGATTACAAATAGAGCCATAAGCTGCAAAAGACATACTACTTACAATCACATCGAATCTTGAGTAGAGGGACACCACTTTGCCTGAGAAAACAAATTGGATATTTTGGGGGGAAAACCTGAATACAGTTCTATAATATAAAACATACTTTTTGAGAGCATACCTTGTTCGTCCACCACAGGCAGCGCAGACACCCGCCTTTTCACAAAGATGGCGAGGGCCTCGTAAAGCGTTGCCGTTTGCCGAACTGTGGCGATGTTCCTGAACGTTCCGATCCTGAGCTCCTGGATCTGCCTTCCCATGAATGCAGGCGTGGGAACTTTTGTTTTCTGAAAATGGCAAAGTGGAAGAAAGTTAATGCATGCAGACATTTAAAAAAAATATTGAAAAAAGCAAGTGTGTAAATCGCATGCTAAACATTTGCTTGCTCACAAATATGTGGAGGAACTTGAGGATTCTTTTGTGGGTGAGAATGTGCAAGACGTTTCCAGACTCTGGATCCATGACTGGCAGCCTGTGGATCTTATATTTAAGTAAGGAATAGATGGCATCAAAGAGGCTAAGAGGAAAGAGTAGAGGCAACAATTTACTGCTGGTGGACAGAAATGTAAACAGAGTCAACATATTGTCATGGATTCATCGTGTTACCTGGCCTCTGGGGAAATACTAATGAGGATGTGATCGGAGCACTTTAGGTAGACATCTAGAGAGAAGAAGACAGAGAGCTCTAATGCTAAGTCATAGAGGTGTTTGAGCCGAGATATTTTACCCTTGTCCGTGCTGTTATTTACTTTGAGATGAATCACCTCTCCATGTCTCGATCTTGTGGCGCTCCAGCTCATACATCTGAACCTTTAAGTGGGGAAACCCAAATGCCAAGATATGAGCCACTAATTACACATCAAGGAGGTCAAATCAAACAATGCAACCCTGGAAAACCTAAAGATTCACACGACGTTGCTGTATCGGCGTATATGTTATAATAAAATGAGAATAACGATGTCTGATATTCATAGAGCTATTGGAGTTTAGTTTCAGTGCAGTCATTCTCACCATAGGGGACCTGTAATAGAAATGGAGGATGTTGATGAAATCTGTAATGGTCAGCATACCTGTGAAAGAAAAGGATGCATGTTCCCGTTACATTCACAGGGACCAATACTTCCCTGTGATTATCCCATAAATCCCTTCTTACCCACAAATCTCTGCAACTTGCTGTCCCACAACGGGGCCGCCCTCAAGCCGTTTGCCACCAGTGCAAAAAAGGCTTTTTTCACCTTTATGAAGTCAGAATTTCACAGTCAGAATGATTATTTTGCAAACAAACAAAAACAAAGGGAAGAAAAGGTGATTTAAGCTTCTAGGCACAGCTTTCTTACTTGTAGTTTGGTATCAAATATGACCAGTTTACAGCTGGTTGGAATGGCATCATAGCAGCTGTGACTTTTCATGAAATTCATGTAGACTGCGGCATCGGCCTCCGTGAGGATCACACTACCTGATCGAGACATGGACAAAGTCACACACACACACACACACACACACACACACACACGCCTATCAACAGCCCAGCTCCATGTACTTGCATGTGTACACACGTGGGCCGAGTACTGCGATCGCACCTCGTTTCTTTATCTCCTGCATCTTCTCCAGGAGTGGAACCTGACCGAGCAAGCAAAACATTCCCCACATGACAGTCAGAATAGTTTGACATCCCCAAGGCCGTTAGTTTCCCCCTCGGTTCCAATAACGGAGGGAAAAAAAGAAAACACACGTTTCTTCTCGTTACACTGAACCCAAAGCAACATTTCACCTGTGAGGGAGGCTCCATGATTCGGTTGCGTGTCCATGAAAAAGTCGATTTTTCGAGGCAGCAGACACCAAGTGCTGGGTTCGTTTCCCCTCTTCCCTCCAAGGCAGACGGGTCTATATTAGGAGCTCTCGAGCAGCATGTGTGGGGCCAGAGGCGCAGGGAGGGGTAGCCGCTGGCACAGGCTCAGGGGGCGGGACGCGTACGGTCCTGCCAGTACCCGACATCTGCTCCTCTTCCCTGTAGAAATGCACTGGCCGTGGCCTCTCGCCTTCACGCTGGTTAAAAGCAACGCTTTAGCTTTCCTTCTAACATTTCCTGCCAACTCGGATCATATAGAGTCGCCACCATCTATTGGCTTCAGTGGCGTAAAAGGAATCCGTGAAGATGTTTCGCAACCGTGAGAAGTTTTAATGGCATGAATTCCTGGTCTATATGGAGTAAATGTCAAAGCTTCAGACCGTTCCCAAGAGTGTTACTTGATTCTCTTGGGCTTCGCGCTATGTTGTTGACACGGATGACAATTAACAAACGTTCAAAAAGAAAAGCTTCCTTTATTTTATTTTTTTACAGATTTTTACACTATTTGCATTTTACAAAATTAAAAGGACTTGGTGCTGTATTAAATTCAAACGCGCCGAGTCATATTGTGAAAGGTTTGATAACAAAGTCGGTGTCTTGGGGTTCCATGTGAATCTCTGTACAAACACAAATCTCTTTAAAAAGACACGCTCGACCGTGCTGCAACAATGGAGTGAAATGTCCAATGTTGCAATGAAAAATAGAGTCAGACACAAAGTCCAAGAAGCGCTACCAAAGAAACACTTCCATCGGCCCGTAGCATGAAGTTACCGTGCAGAAACCAGTAGGAAATGGCAAGAAAGCCTATTCCCATAAAGACCTATTCCCATCGGAGCATGGGAAACTTATCGGCCGATCTCTTAAATGGTCGTACGTTACCATGTTACAGAGAAGTGGCGTGAGGATGGAGTGACATCCTGTTGCCAAAAGAAAAAACAGACAAAACCGTTACGCTACAACTGACCAGAATAGGAGTTTATGGGTTTTTGTGTGTGGCCAACGACCGCTGCACTGAGGTATGACGACGGTGTTCTGCATTCAAATGGTCGATTTCCTTTCTTTGACGCTTTCACCTGAAGATGCTTTGTTTCACAAACAGTAACAACAATCTGGAGTAGAAACTAAATCAGTGCTTGCTGCAGCTGTAGGACCATTGTCTGATGTAAAGCCTGACATGCATACACGACAAATAAATGCTGAGAATAAGCAAATGTGGATAAGCCTAAATTAAAGTCAACTGGTGGTTTCCCTTCTTCTCAGAAGCCCTTCATTAAAAAACAACAACTCAGCTTTCAGATATGCTATACACACACACAACTTTCTTTAACTTGCAACTGTAATATAATAATGCACCCCACACACCACCACCTGGAGGGTCTCTGAACTCTCAATAATTAAAGCATGTGGCAAAACAGTTGGGTTGCAGCCAAGAAAACATGAACTATCTTTATAAAAATCCTTGTGATATACTCTGTATATAAAAACAAGATGTAGAGCATTGACTATGGCATTTTATTTATGGCAAATATATTCTAAAGTGGTGAGCAACAGGTGACTTTCCACCCTCTACCGTGTTGTCAAATTATCCCCGGCTGTGTGCAATTACTCTCGCCTTTGTACCTGTATTCCAGATCTCAAAAAGTAAACAAAACATGACTTGAAGTGGTGGACGAGTCATACGAACAACGCTTTCCAGAGTCCATGAGTACAGGTTGACAGCACTGGAGTTTGCCAGTCACTAGCCGGGCATCATCAGAGCTTGGGCTTTGTCGACTGGTAACATGGACTTTGGGTGGCAGGGTCCCAGCTGTATCGGGGGAAACCCCCCCACGCGAGAGTTCAGACTCCTCTCCGCCCCCCCAAGGAGGCTGGAGGCGAGCCACGGTGCATGACGCCGATGGTTCCCAATGGGGGCATGAGAAAAGACTGTTGAGGTGTTTCCAAGCCCGCACTGAAGAGGAGGGAGCGACCCAAGACAGCCAGGACAGAAGAAGGAGACCGGCGACCAGGTTCGGGGTGCATCGAGATCAGAATCAGTTTCTGGATGTATGTGACCCATTGAAGCAAGGAGGGAGCCCCAGAGACACAATATTGAGGTCTGCGAGGAAGCCGATGGAGGATTTTGTAGGAGGTCCTGGTCGATTCCAGGTTCACCGGTCTGACGGCTCAGACTCTTGTTGGCCAGAATGCAACAGGGGAGGCGCGGGGCTGCAGCAGGAGCTTCTGCTTTGGAGTCGGAGGTCTGAAGGTCCGGGCTAATCTCGCCAGCGGGTGGGAGCAGGGACGCGCCACTTCTGGAGAGACTGAGCTGGTGCAGCACGGCGCTGGTGGCTATAAGGCCAGCCACGCTGGTCAGATACACCAGGCCGAGCATACAGGAAACCTAAGAATGAAATACAATTGGATGATATTATTGTTGCAATGTTTGTGCAGTCTCAAGTTATAAATTGTAGAAATAGTTTTTGTTGCCAAAATACAACAAGCATAACAATATCCTCTCCGCTCCATTCAGCCAGAATCCCCCCGTACCTTGGTGAAGTGTTGGGAGATGGCTGTGAGGGCTTGACTCCACACCGATTGCTCCAGCAGCACACAGAGGTCAGTGTAGGTGAACCAGCCGCGTTTCAGCCCCTGCCGCTCTGCAATGCTGGCGATACAGATCCCAGTCAGAAACACTTTTCTAGTCACACAAAGTTAGTCCAAGTTTTACAAAGCCAACTACCAACCTGGTTTCCAGTTGACTCAGTACATTGAATAAGTCATTTGGGTCTGTGAAGAGGCTCCACTCCTAAAAGATATAGGACACAATGGTTGAGACAAAGAACTTGACCCAAACATGCATGCAAGCATACATGAAATGCACACACACACACACACACACACACAAACACTTACAATGGCATTCAAGAAGTTCATCTCCAGATTATTGACTGTCTTGACGTCCAACTTCCCGGCTGCTCCCCACTCATCGTTGAAAACCTCTTCTTCCTCTCCTTCATCATACAGATACTTGCTGGCAACCATCTAATTGAGAGAGCAGTTCATTTTCCATTGCAAAACAATCAAAGTGAATTTCTTAATTACAGAAAAAAAGCAGTTTAGGACCCAACGTTGCAAATCAGACTACTTTCTGAAAATGAGCAAACGACCAAGCCACAAATACCAGTGACACATTTGGATTGACCTTTGAACCAAACACACATACCATGGAGATCAGGAAGAGGTCAGAGGAGGAGATCTTTTGAAGGTACTCAGGGTTTCTGTGTCGGAGCCTTTCTATGTAAACGAGAGCCAGCATCATGGCGCACGGGGAGATGCAGGCCTCCCTGAAGCAAAACAATAGAATTGTTTAGCTGTACGACAGGCAGTGCTACATTCAGTTCCTGAAAGAATATAAATATCAATACAGACGTACAAACCTGGAAACATGAGCAGCATACTTCTTCTGGAGCTTGCGTATGGGGCTTGGGGCGGACTTCTGGAATATCTCAACAGCGATATCTGGAATCCCCCCAGCAGAAAGACACGTCAACTTGCAAATAAATCACAATGCATCTATCTAAGAGTAGTTATATAGAGGCACACGTTTTAAAGTTGTCCCAGACGTGTTGTAAACAACAAGTCATAATTGCTTTACAATGACGTCAGGAAGAACAAACTTGTACATCCAGTATTTCCTTTCAGGGTGCGTCAGGGAGGAGCGTAGTTCTCTGTGCTAACCTAGTTTAATAACTCATGTTTAACTCACCTGTAACAGGGCAGGAGAGCGCATCTAGAGCGCCGTCCTTGTCCAGCCCGTAATACAGTCGTTTCCTCACTCGTTCAGTCAACTTCTGGTGTCCAGGGAGGAACTGTGGAACAATAACACTGATGTTAGCATACGTTAGCAGAGTTGTATTTGACCCGCAGACAGAGTTGTGGGGAACACACATTAACGTTAGCTATGTACAGCAATATACATTCAAACAAAACAATATCCCCCACTAACACGCACATGTGAAAACACGTGCATCAGCCCTGCGTGTAGAAGTGTACAGGAGCTGGTACCCTCGCACAACGGGAGCTACGCTAGCGCTGGGCCCGTGGAGGAGCGCGAGCGCACACGGTACCGCCAGTTAGGCCCATCGTCACGAGCCAGCGATGCTGAACGGGTCTGACATGTTGTTATCACTGCTATTAATAGCGATAATCGAAGATACTTGACGTTCGCCGAGTGGAGTCAGAGCTCGGCCCTTCGGTCCGCATACCTGACGTAAACACCAGCTAGCTTAGCTTCGGTAGTGCGTTGACCAATCGGGAGCGTAACGCAGTGACATACCGTAAACTCCTGGAAGTCTGAAAACTGAAATGTCTTCTCGTTAAATAAGGCGTCGAAATCCATCTCTCCTGTATTGAACATGAGCCCGCCACACGTTGAAAAGACGACTGCTCGGCCTGGCCCCGGCTGACGAGTAGCGCTCAGATAGCAACACGCCCTGCCCTGCTCACTGTATCCGGGACGCATTAGCGCCATCTGGTGGAGGCAGGTGGCACTGCAGTTTCTTCTTCTGCGTTGCGTCTCGGGCGAGATGCACTACCAAGGTCTATAGCGCCACCTGCTGCACCGGAATATAAAGGACGGGATCTAGTTTCTCTTTTTGAGTTATTTCTTCATAATTTTCTTCATTTAATTCGTTAATTAGCTGACGTGGTAAATGTATCAATCAATAGAAGGATACCTAGTTTATATCACACTTATAATCAGCTGATCTATAGGATGCAAAAAATGTAACCATTTATGCTAATTGCCTAATAGCAGAGCTGCCAACTTTTCAAACAACCTTGGAGTGAGATTTTGTCGGGGATGACCAGAATGTTGCCGCGCACGCAGCCACACACGTTGGTGGCTCAAATATCAGGAAATTTTAATTAATTTGTCGTTGTACCCATGTTGTACCTGCATTCTGGCCTGGCAAGAAGAGGCATCTTTGCTACCTTAAAGAATTTACAAAAAATGCCTAATTATATTGCACAATTGTCCTGTCTTTATGTTAAATTCTTTAGAATACATGTTACTTGTTCAAAGTACTGTTTGAAACATTTTTAAAAGTCTCCTTTTCTAGGCCTGCAAATAAAAAGATAAATGCTATGTGGGCAGCTTGACAAGGTGCTCTCCTGCTGCTTGTTATGACAGCTGAGTTTACATCACCTCACAAAATCACAGCACAAACGCAAACAATTATTTCTTTCAAGATTTAAAGTTTAAGAGAGTGAGTACTTAATTGAACCACATGCCATTAACAGGGCTCTCAAGTTCTAAAGACAGGTAAGAGTGACTGATGCTTTATTTATATTGGTTGCTGGATTAAATCTTATCCAGATACAACAGATTGTATTTCACTTCCCCCCTCCCAATTCCTCCAGTTGGTATCTCCCGGACCTATAAAGTGGTCACGGACGCTGGGAACCATTCTTGCCAGATGACCCTGAGAAGAAGCGACGGGTTCCAGAGATCCAGGAGGAAGACGACACGTAACAGGTAAGTTGTAGCAATATACACCACACCACACTCACTGTGCGTCTGCAGCCACATGGCTATGTTTATACGTGCTCAACATGTGACACCCCCTGCTTTCCCTGATTTTCCGCAGGGGGAATAATGGACCACGATGCGTTGGGATAGCCAAGTGTGCAGACACGCAGCCTACAACCACACATCCACACACCATCTATCTTCAGGTCCCTGGATCACAGACGGTGTGCAGCTGTTGGTCTGTAACTCGCCGGTGGACATGGAGCCGACTCGACGGTGAGAGGCCGGAGGAGCCGCTGGAGAAGGCCGGAGGATGAGCCGCCACTGAAGGCCCGAGGAGTGCGTCGAGACTCTGCTGCTCGTGGGCGCCCCCTGCGGGACAAAGATAGCTACTGCAGCTGCTTTTTGGTTTTTTTAACCTTAATTTGTTTCTGCAGGATCTGAAGAGCGGGACGGCGTGGCTTCGGAGGAGGCGAATGTCGAGCTGTTACAGTGTTGGTTTCCTAAGGTAGTTTAATTTGACAGTCGAAACTGCATTTGATTGCTGTTTGTGTTGTATTTCCTTGAACAATGTGAATAAAGGTGTATATTATCTAGATTGTTGTACCTTTATTTTTAGGCAGGCGAGACTAGGCATCTCCCCCATACTTTCATCATTTGTGAATGAAGATTCATGATCTATCATGCATGTTACATTTTAAAGTAACATTTGTGCGGCATATGACTGACCAGTTTAACATGTAGGTTTTAATGTGCATGCATTCTTAATCATGTAGAAAACCTTCTGGCATGCTCAAACAGCAACATAAATAACACACTTCAGGCTTGCAATCACCTGAGAAAAGAGTAAAGCATGTGCCGAAAAGATGGCGTCTGAGCTGTCATCAACAACCAGATCATGGAGTTGCCATATATTTCAGAGCAACACTGCCAAATAGATACTGGGTGTGAGACTAAGAACAAGGTTTTCAAGTGAGTTGTAAAGTTTTAGGATTTCTTTTTAAAGGCTTGAGTCAAAGATAGCTGCTAATCCCCCTCCTTGGCTGGTGCAGCGAGGACGGAGTATTAATATGACTTGGTTTAGGCTGACCATATATATATATATATATATATATATATATATATATATATATATATATATATATATATATATATATATATATTCATTGTTCAAGAAAAACAATCACAAAATGTAGCATGTCAGTTTTTCTAACCTATATGTCTGTTGAGCTTTAGCATGTTATTTGGCATAATATGCAACAAGAAATGTATTGCACATTTCATCCTGCAGAAAAACATGTAAACGGCCTTGGAAGTACGACCAAAAAGCATATTCTCTGCAGTAGCTGCCTTTGTGCCCACAAGCAGCAGAGTTGACGCACCTCTAAATTAATATGGATATTTGGGTTTTAATAAACGTGTGTAAATATCTTAGTGTACATATGTTGCGATGGATAAACTGACCAATAGATTGTGTAGGTCCAGGGGTATAAAAAGAGCTCAATGTTTATGAGTCGGGACCAGTAGAACCGTGGTATCTCTCTGCTAGACTACTGTCTTCAAGACACTTGCTTTAAATAATAGAGATTTGACATGTAATCAATAGTTAATCTATTGTTTCTGTTGAATCATGACTGGAGTGATCAGACCCCAACCATGTTTCAAAAGTCACGTTTTTACATTTGGGTCAGTCTCAAAAACCATTGTGGCCATTTTAAAAGTGTAACGCTCTACCAACGCTCTACCTGGAGTATTTAGATAAATGTATGAAGCCACTTTTGGTCTTTTACAACAAGATGAGGTTTTCATGGAAGCAGAAATGATCCACTCCAGAATAGCTTCTACAACTGCTGACTTACAGCAGGATGTTTACATGGCTAATCGGCTCTCTTCTTTCCATCTATTTGATATTTTAAGGACAAATATATATATATATATATATATATATATATATATATATATAAAAAAGACAATTTGGCCACAGTACACAAATAAGAAACGAAGAAAAGGTTTCCACTTGTCCACACGCAGGAAGCTAACGTAGCACTTAAAGGCTCATGCTGACGTGACCTGCCCGTGGCCTATCGCATGCTGGGATGATCCCGAGGAGGAGATACCCACGTAGGTTGCACTTTTACTAGTAGCACGATACACATCCAGACCACTCGTATCTTTGAGTCGTCTTCGGGCGGACCGAGTGAGCTCGCCACACGGTTCCTCACAAGCCGCCGGCGTCTCTCGCGTCCGACGAGTCACATTGTTCACCCGCGCCGACGAGAGGGAACCTCTGCGTGCCGAAGAAGCGCCTCCTCTCCGGCCCCCTGGCACCGTGTGTCAGCGTGGCCCCTGAGCGCGGGCCCAAAGTAATGCCTCTTCACGGCATTGTGCTTATGACACATCCAATACTCTGAACTATGTTCAGCTTAACTGTTATGCATGTTTTGATTTTGTTTAGGTTCCCCGTGTGTTTAGTTTGCGTACGTAGCCGGAGAGTTGATTTCAGAACAACGCACTCCTTTGGCATACTTAAGTCAAGAGGAAATGTTTTTTTTAAATGATGTTTTCTATAAGGCTTGACATGTACTCTATTTCAGAAAGCATCCCACTTTTCCTCCGACGTCCTTTGCTCCGGAAGCGCTGAAGATACCGCAGCTCTCGCCGGGCCGCAACACTAACACTACGAAAACCCTCTGTTTCAAATGATGTCACTAATTGATTATTGTAACACTCAACTGTAACTGTGGTTGTTTATTAAAGAGTACTGCTACAAGACACGTAATACCCTTTGATTTCAAGTGACTCACTCTCAACCAATGGGAGTGCTTGGTTTTAATCGAGCTGTATTATAATTTCCTACATGCTCCTCCTCCTCCACGGTTCTACTGGTCCCCACCTGCTCCCTCACCAATGATTGAGCTCTTTTTACACACCTGGTGACTAATTGGACCGGACCAATACGATCTATAGAGGTCCGTTTAGCCATCGCAAAATGTACGCCAATATATTTACACGCTTTTACTCACCCCCAAAATATCCATATTAATTTACAGACACGTTTAGACTTCCTATAACTAAAGTAAATTATAAATCCATAGTTTTACTTTATTAAACACAGCAACACACGGCTTCACTTCCCCCTCCCGATTCCTCCAGTTGGTATCTCCCGGACCTATAAAGTGGTCTCGGACCCCGGGTACCGTTTTTGCCAGATGACCCTGAGAAGAGGCGACAGGTTCCAGAGATCCAGGAGGAAGACGACACGTGTAACAGGTAAGTTGTAGCAATAGGCACACCACACCACACCACACTCACTGTGCGTCTGCAGCCACATGGCTATGTTGTATGCGCTAGGGCCACCCCTGCTTTCCCTGATTTTGCGCTTGGGGATTTAAGGTCCACCATAGGCTACTACTAGCATGTACGCAGACACGCAGCCTACAACCATACATCCATACACCTGTGTGAGAGGCGGGTTCCTTTACCCCGCCTCTCACACAACATCTCTCTTCAGGTCCCTGGATCACAGACGGCGTGCAGCTGTTGGACATGGAGCCGACTCGACGTGGCGGTGAGAGGCCGGAGGAGTCGCCGCCGCCGCCGCCGCTGCTGCAGGAGGCCGGACAGTAGTCTAGTGGAGATACCACGGTTCTACCGGAGGAGTCGCCGCTGCAGAAGTCCGTCGAGACGCTGCTGCTCGTGCGCGCCCCCTGCGGGACAACGGTAGCTACTGCAGCTGCATTTTGGTTATATTTACAAGGCCTTTTTTAACCTCAATTTGTTTCTGCAGGATCTAAAGAGCGGGAGGCAAATGTCGAGCTGTTACATTGTTGGTTTCCTGAGGTAGTTTAATTTTACAGTCAACTATTTTTGGTTTAATCTAAGTAGAAATGCTGACTATGTTCAGTTTAACATGTTGTATAGGCTATTTCTTTGTTTTGAAAAACTGACAGACTGCATTTTATTGTGCTGTTTGTAATGTTTTTCCTTGAACAATGTGAATAAAGGTGTATATCATCTAGATTGTTGTACCTTTTATTTTTATGTAGGTGAGACTAGGCATCTCCCCCATACTTTCATCATTCATGAATGAAGATTCATGATCTATCATGCACATTAGATTTTAAAGTAAAAATGTTATGCTGCATATGACTGACCAGTTTAACATGTAGGTTTTAATAATGTGCATGCATTCTTAATCATGTAGAAAACCTTCTGGCATGCTCAAACAGCAACATGAATAATAATAGAGTGACACTTCAGGCTTGCAATCACCTGAGAAAATAGTAAAAGGTGGTGTCTGAGCTGCCATCAGCAACCAGATCATGGAGTTTCTAGATTTCTGTGCCAAATAGATGCTGGGTGTGAGAGTTGTAAAGTTTTAGGATTTATTAAAAAGGCTTGAGTCAAAGATGGCTGAATATTAATGACTTGGTTTAAGCTGACCATGTATTATATATGTATAATAAATCTTTTCATTGTTCAAGAAAAACAATCAAACTGATGCATGTCAGCTTTTCTAAACTGTTGTGTCAGCATCTTATTAGGCATAATATGCAACAAGAGACTTATTGCACATTTCATCCAGCAGGGGTATAAAAAGAGCTCAACGTTTATGAAGGAGTGGGTGGTATCTCTCCACTAGACTACTGTCTTAATGACACTTGTGTCGACTACTGTCTTAATGACACTAGTTCGACTACTGTCTTAATGACACTAGTTCGACTACTGTCTTAAAGACACTTGTGTCGACTACTTGTGTCGACTACTGTCTTAAAGACACTTGTGTCGACTACTTGTGTCGACTACTGTCTTAAAGACACTTGTGTCGACTACTGTCTTAAAGACACTTGTGTCGACTACTTGTGTCGACTACTGTCTTAAAGACACTTGTGTCGACTACTTGTGTCGACTACTGTCTTAATGACACTAGTTCGACTACTTGTGTCGACTACTGTCTTAAAGACACTTGTGTCGACTACTGTCTTAATGACACTTGTGTCGACTACTGTCTTAAAGACACTAGTTCGACTACTTGTGTCGACTACTGTCTTAAAGACACTTGTGTCGACTACTGTCTTAATGACACTAGTTCGACTACTGTCTTAATGACACTTGTGTCGACTACTGTCTTAAAGACACTTGTGTCGACTACTTGTGTCGACTACTTGTGTCGACTACTGTCTTAAAGACACTTGTGTCGACTACTTGTGTCGACTACTGTCTTAAAGACACTTGTGTCGACTACTGTCTTAAAGACACTAGTTCGACTACTTGTGTCGACTACTGTCTTAAAGACACTTGTGTCGACTACTGTCTTAAAGACACTAGTTCGACTACTTGTGTCGACTACTGTCTTAAAGACACTTGTGTCGACTACTGTCTTAAAGACACTAGTTCGACTACTTGTGTCGACTACTTGTGTCGACTACTGTCTTAAAGACACTTGTGTCGACTACTGTCTTAAAGACACTTGTGTCGACTACTGTCTTAAAGACACTAGTTCGACTACTTGTGTCGACTACTTGTGTCGACTACTGTCTTAAAGACACTTGTGTCGACTAGTTGTGTCGACTACTGTCTTAATGACACTAGTTCGACTACTTGTGTCGACTACTGTCTTAAAGACACTTGTGTCGACTACTGTCTTAAAGACACTTGTGTCGACTACTGTCTTAATGACACTAGTTCGACTACTGTCTTAATGACACTTGTGTCGACTACTGTCTTAAAGACACTTGTGTCGACTACTTGTGTCGACTACTTGTGTCGACTACTGTCTTAAAGACACTTGTGTCGACTACTGTCTTAATGACACTTGTGTCGACTACTGTCTTAAAGACACTAGTTCGACTACTTGTGTCGACTACTGTCTTAAAGACACTTGTGTCGACTACTGTCTTAATGACACTAGTTCGACTACTGTCTTAATGACACTTGTGTCGACTACTGTCTTAAAGACACTTGTGTCGACTACTTGTGTCGACTACTTGTGTCGACTACTGTCTTAAAGACACTTGTGTCGACTACTTGTGTCGACTACTTGTGTCGACTACTGTCTTAAAGACACTTGTGTCGACTACTGTCTTAAAGACACTAGTTCGACTACTTGTGTCGACTACTTGTGTCGACTACTGTCTTAAAGACACTTGTGTCGACTACTGTCTTAAAGACACTAGTTCGACTACTTGTGTCGACTACTTGTGTCGACTACTGTCTTAAAGACACTTGTGTCGACTACTGTCTTAAAGACACTAGTTCGACTACTTGTGTCGACTACTTGTGTCGACTACTGTCTTAAAGACACTTGTGTCGACTACTGTCTTAATGACACTAGTTCGACTACTTGTGTCGACTACTGTCTTAAAGACACTTGTGTCGACTACTGTCTTAATGACACTAGTTCGACTACTTGTGTCGACTACTGTCTTAAAGACACTTGTGTCGACTACTGTCTTAAAGACACTAGTTCGACTACTTGTGTCGACTACTGTCTTAAAGACACTTGTGTCGACTACTGTCTTAAAGACACTAGTTCGACTACTTGTGTCGACTACTGTCTTAAAGACACTTGTGTCGACTACTGTCTTAAAGACACTAGTTCGACTACTTGTGTCGACTACTGTCTTAAAGACACTTGTGTCGACTACTGTCTTAAAGACACTAGTTCGACTACTTGTGTCGACTACTGTCTTAAAGACACTTGTGTCGACTACTGTCTTAATGACACTAGTTCGACTACTTGTGTCGACTACTGTCTTAAAGACACTTGTGTCGACTACTGTCTTAATGACACTAGTTCGACTACTTGTGTCGACTACTGTCTTAAAGACACTTGTGTCGACTACTGTCTTAAAGACACTTGTGTCGACTACTTGTGTCGACTACTGTCTTAAAGACACTTGTGTCGACTACTTGTGTCGACTACTGTCTTAATGACACTTGTGTCGACTACTTGTGTCGACTACTGTCTTAAAGACACTTGTGTCGACTACTGTCTTAATGACACTAGTTCGACTACTTGTGTCGACTACTGTCTTAAAGACACTTGTGTCGACTACTGTCTTAATGACACTAGTTCGACTACTTGTGTCGACTACTGTCTTAAAGACACTTGTGTCGACTACTGTCTTAAAGACACTTGTGTCGACTACTTGTGTCGACTACTGTCTTAAAGACACTTGTGTCGACTACTTGTGTCGACTACTGTCTTAATGACACTTGTGTCGACTAGTTGTGTCGACTACTGTCTTAAAGACACTTGTGTCGACTACTGTCTTAATGACACTAGTTCGACTAGTTGTGTCGACTACTGGTCACTTTTCTCCATAGGAACTAATAAAAGCATTTAAATATACACAAACATCTATCTAATCCTGGATAATATGAAGTTAATAAAGGAGACAAGAAGAAGTGGACTGATGAAGCATTCCAACTAATTACATTCCATGACTGAACTACTTTATCTCCTGTGGGAATCAAGTCACTTCCAGGCATTTTGACCATATACTGGTCACACTCAAGCCTTTTAATAAATAATAAACCTTTATTCAACAATCACAAAATGTAGCTGCCAGTGTTGTTGAGCTTCCCTTTCAGGATCTCCTGCACCTGAGGAGAGAACAAATAATCACTCAAACATAATATGGAAAACATATCGTCATCCTGCAGAAACACAAATGTAAAAGGCCTCGTCCATCGGCGAATTACAGACCAACAGCTGCACACCGTCTGATCCAGGGACCTAGAACAGAGATGTGTGGGTAAAGGTCTCATTGTGACTGTGTTGTATGTATGACTACCTGACTGTAATGCAACTTTGGGTACTTAGAGATAGCTATTTAAGATTATTATTAAACAGACATACATATATACATACATACATATATATACATACATATACATACATATATATACATACATATATATACATACACATATATATATATACACATACATATATATACATATACATACATATATATATACATACACATATATACATATACATACATATATATATACATATATACATACATATATATATACATATATACATACATATATATATACATATATACATACATACATATATATACATACATATATATATACATACATATATTACAACTTACTGTTACCCATCTATAGGTCCGTGAAACACCAACTGAAGGAAGCGGTAGGGGAACGTGTTTATTGAAGTAAATTATGGATTTATAAAAAAATTGTTGGTTGTAGAAGTATAAATGTGCCTGTAAATTAATACATATATGTTGGCGTGAACATTAGTTGACTGTAAAATGTAACAGCTCGACATTCACATTCGCCTCCGCCGAAGCCACGCCGTCCCGCTCTTTAGATCCTGCAGAAACAAATTAAGGTTAAAAAAGGCCTTGTAAATATAACCAAAATGCAGCTGCAGTAGCTACCGTTGTCCCGCAGGGGGCGCCCACGAGCAGCAGAGTCTCGACAGCAGCGGCGACTCCTCCGGCCTCCTGCAGCAGCGGCGACTCCTCCGGCCTCCTGCAGCGGCGACTCCTCCGGCCTCCTGCAGCGGCGACTCCTCCGGCCTCTCACCGCCACGTCGAGTCGGCTCCATGTCCAACAGCTGCACGCCGTCTGTGATCCAGGGACCTGAAGAGAGATGTTGTGTGAGAGGCGGGGTAAAGGAACCCCGCCTCTCACACAGGTGTATGGATGTATGGTTGTAGGCTGCGTGTCTGCGCACATGCTAGTAGTAGCCTATGGTGGACCTTAAATCCCCCTGCGGAAAATCAGGGAAAGCAGGGGGTGGCCCTAGCGCATACAACATAGCCATGTGGCTGCAGACGCACAGTGAGTGTGGTGTGGTGTGGTGTGCCTATTGCTACAACTTACCTGTTACACGTGTCGTCTTCCTCCTGGATCTCTGGAACCTGTCGCCTCTTCTCAGGGTCATCTGGCAAAAACGGTACCCGGGGTCCGAGACCACTTTATAGGTCCGGGAGATACCAACTGGAGGAATCGGGAGGGGGAAGTGAAGCCGTGTGTTGCTGTGTTTAATAAAGTAAAACTATGGATTTACAATTTACTTTAGTTATAGGAAGTCTAAACGTGTCTGTAAATTAATATGGATATTTTGGGGGTGAGTAAAAGCGTGTAAATATATTGGCGTACATTTTGCGATGGCTAAACCGACCTCTATAGATCGTATTGGTCCGGTCCAATTAGTCACCAGGTGTGTAAAAAGAGCTCAATCATTGGTGAGGGAGCAGGTGGAGGAGGAGGAGCATGAAGGAAATTATAGTACAGCTCAATTAAAACCAAGCACTCCCATTGGTTGAGAGTGAGTCACTTGAAATCAAAGGATATCACGTGTCTCGTCGCAGTCCTCTTTAATAAACAACTGTTACCGTTTAGTGTTACAATAATCAATTAGTGACATCATTTGAAACAGAGGGTTTTCATTGTGTTAGTGTTGCGGCCCGGCGAGAGCTGCGGTATCTTCAGCGCTTCCGGAGAAAAGTGGGATGCTTTCTGAAAGAGTACACATCAAACCTTATAGAAAACATAATTTAAAAAAACATAATTTAAAAAAACATTTCCTCTTGACTTAAGTATGCCAAAGGATATATATATATATATATATATATATATATATATATATATATATATATATATATATATATATATATATATATCATGACGCCTGAAAGCCCATTGCTCTTCTTTTGGGGAAAAATAAACACAAATTGAATGTGAAATATATTTATTGATGCAAACCAAAACATTTAAGCATTTTTACAGCTGGCCTGGGGTCAGCAGTTCATTCTGGAGCCTCCACAACCAAAACACAAGAGCAGTCAGCTTCAATTTAGGGGTTCGGGAGTGTCTAAAGGCACGAGGTGTGGCAGATTGGAAGGATTGATTGGTTTTGAAGCTCTCCGATTGGCCGATGACATGCACACTTAAATATATATACTTTTGTACTTTTTATTACATTTGTACTTTTTCATTACTTTTTTTACTTTATTACTTTTGTATTTTTTTATTATATTTGTACTTTTTCATTTCTTTTTATTACTTTTGTACTTTTTATTACATTTGTACTTTTTTATTACTTTTGTACTTTTTATTACATTTGTACTTTTCTATTACTTTTGTACTTTTTTACTTTTTAATTTGTATTACTTTTGTATTGATTTTTTTTAATCTTTTAATTAAAAAGAATAAAATTATTTTAAAACATTTTTATAAGTTCTTTAATTTGTATTACTTTACAGTGATATTCATTTTTATTACTTTTGTACTTTTTATTACATTTGTACTTTTTCATTACTTTTGTACTATTCATTACTTTTGTACTTTTTCATTACAAAAGTAAAATTAAAATTACTTTTTAATTTTTATTACTTTTGTATTGATTTTTTTTAAATCTTTTAATTAAAAAAAAATATATATTTAAAAACATTTTTATAACTTCTTTAATTTGTATTACTTTACAGCAGGGGTGCTCAATACGTCGATCGCGGCGTAGTGTTGGTAGATCGCATCACAGAAAAATAAATGTGCCCGCCCCCGAGTAACTTCTGCATCAGGAAAAGATGCAGATGTGTTGTCCATGTTGAACAAGCAAACAATCACTGGGCACTTTGATAACTCAGTTATCAACTCCAGTAGCAACAGGGACTGGAAGGTGTTGACCCACTTGTTGAGGTAGCATTATGTACCTGAACTTTTGATGTATACCTGAACAATCAGTTTGCCTCCAGTCTGTTTCCTTTGGCTTCTGAACAAACCCACTCAGGCTCATTAGACGTCGCATCATTAATTTGCATTCATCAAACATAAAAACAACACCGTACGCTGCCATGCCCAAGCAGTTGGACAGTGGTAGAAGAATTACCTGCTCGCTGATGGAAGTGGGCCAGGTTGTTGGGATCATGAGGTATGCGCTCTGTGCTCAGCCGTGACGCGAGGCCGTCCCACACTGCAGACGGGGATGGGGAGCCGGTGGAGTCTCCATTGGAGCCTCCATTGGAGACTCCACCGGCTCCCGAGTTCCATGGAAGATTTTCCACTCGAGCGGTCTCGGGATGATACTCTACGCTCAGCCTGCGATCAAGTGATAAGAGTTGACCCGATTGTTTTGTCCGGACGGATGCGTCCTGCGCAGAGTAGAACGTCAATTGGCTAACCGTGTGGGCCAAGCCAACAGACAATAACTGGGCACTTTGATAACTTAGTTATCACATCCAGCAGCAACAGGGACTGGAAGGTGTTGACCCACTTGTCACATTTGATCTAAACTTGCTCAACCAGTTTGTCTTCGGTCGGTTTCGTTTGGCTTCAGAACAAACACGTCGCCCCAACAACTCAACTGTTTTCTTAAGTTAGAATAAAGGTTTACATCCACCAATCAGAAAGATCATAATCTAGTTTGCCCCAGCCAAGCAAGCAGCTGAGTGGAGTAACAGGCAAATTAAAATGGTGCTAAAAGCCTTTAACACAGGGTAGAAGTCACCATTAAGTCAACAATGTTATGTGACGTGATTGGATTTCTTCTCTACATGTTGCTCTAGCATTTTGTCATAATGTGATACATATTCAGACATCAATGCCTTTCAAGAAGCTATATGCAAGGAAGAAGGTTGTTTTTGATCATTCTTTACCCGTGACCATTTTTAAATGACTTAAACAAAATAAAAATCCAACTCCAAAGGAAAAGGTTTTAAAATAAAAGTGTTTTTAAAAGGTTTTCAGAAGTAAAAGACAAAACTGATCATTTAAAATATTTAACAATTTATGAAGCAGATACAAAACCACCAAATGACTAGATTCCTATTCAGAAATGGTGCATTTGATTGTATAAACTATATATTTGGCATGGTTAGTTGGATGGTACATTGCTTTCATAGCAGAATATCTGCCAACGATAGGCAGACATGGATTGTACCACATTAAATGGAAATGAGCCAGGCGAAAAATTCACAAACCTTTATTTCTTGTGTATTCATAAGAACTCCCCCCGCGTCACCTCAGTGCAGTTATAAAGTCGCTTACATGATAAAAATACAAGTATTTTCAGGACTTTGTATAATTTAAATATCAGAACTGAAAAATTGGCCATTGAAAACAAACAAAACAGAGCTGGATAAAATCCCTGATATTTTCATATGAAATAATGTAGTGGAGAGCGGAGTCATTCGCCCCTGAGTGTTTTTTATTCCCTCATTTTTAGCAAGTCCCCCATTGCACCCTTTAACAACGGCAGATCATCGATTATTAAGTTAATGCAATCAATTATCCTCCAAAAAATAAAAGACATGCACACACAAATGTCCTCTTTATGGCGTGGTAATCACTTGATCCGTTTGCCCCGGCCCTACATACAACCATGGCCATATTTACAACAAATACCTCTAAAAACTAAGGTCTTGTGGTACATTTGGACTCGACCACATCGTCCGTGCCTCCTCAGTTCTGCACGACCTGCTGTTGCACATTCAATTTCAGTAAACCACAACAACTAGAGTTCTTACCCCGACACGACACGCATACACTCAGTGGTCGTGAGGGCCTGAGGAGGTGGACGGCGGCTGCAGCTTCTCAGACTTGAGGTCTTTGGCTTCTGTGTCTGACGAGGAATCCGAGTCGTGGGCCTGCTGCTGCCTCTGCCACATGTCCCCGTACAAGCCCCCCTTGGCGAGCAGCTCCTCGTGTCTTTAAAGAGAAAAGGCGAGTCACGTGGAGCTCAGGGCGACGGTCAGTCCGATCGATCGGAACAACGGCTCACACTCACCGCCCTCGCTCGGCGATACGGCCGCCGCTGATCACCAGAATCTGGTCGGCTCCGATGATGGTGGACAACCTTTTTTTAAAAAGAGAGAAAAAAAGAGCTTCGCACCTCTCTTTGGATAAAACCGCCACGGGAACGAATGCACCTCCAGCGCCTGCGTCTCTCACCTGTGAGCGACGACAACCGTGGTGCGGTTGATACAGACTTTAGCCAGAGAGGCCTGGATGTTGCGTTCCGTCTGCGTGTCCAGGGCAGACGTGGCCTGCAGAGAGACTTCACATGTGACGACGGACAACTGCAGCGAGATCTTAGCCGCTCAAAGTGGAACCGGCTGGAGAAACAAGTGGCGGCTTATTGTTCCTCGCTTTAAAATGAAAATCATCTTCATAATCTCACCTCATCCAGCAGGATGATCTGGGGTGCTTTGAGGATAGTTCTGGCGATAGCCACTCGTTGCTTTTCCCCTCCACTCAGCTTCAGACCTCTTTCCCCCACCTGCGTATCGTAACCTGCCGGGAGAAAAAAGCAGACAGGTGGTAAAAAAATAATAATCACTCCTGCATATCCCTCACATTTCTTTTAATGGTGACATTTAATGCGGGCGGGCTCCTCTCTCGGTCACCTTCGGGGAAGGTCATGATTTTGTCGTGGATGTCGGCAGCCAAAGCCGCCTCCTCCACCTCCCGGTCGCTGGCGGAGATGCGGCCGTAGCGGATGTTATCCCGGATGGTGTCGTTGAAAAGCACGGTATCCTGGGGAACCACGCCGATGTGCGCGCGCAGAGATCTCTGCTTCACCTGAGGAAAGACGGAGCCAAGCCATGACTTATGTACACGCACAGATATATATATTTTTTAAAGACACTGTAACGTGATTCGTCTGTCGAGTTAAATAAAAGCTATTTTACGCTCATCACAGTTGAATGACTTAATTTGCACAAAGATACACATCGATTATGTCACTAATATTTGTTTGTTGGGTCCACCTCCAGTACACACTTAAAAGAAGAAGAAAAAAGTATTTTTTTTATACTGTATGCTCAATTATGCCACCAAATATTCACCTTTGATATATCCTGCCCGTCGATGCTGATGGAGCCTCCCTGAACGTCATAGAACCGGAAGAGCAGTCGCATGATGGTGCTCTTCCCAGAACCGGACGGTCCCACCTGGGGAGATGAAGAGGAACCAAATGTGTACAGTACTGACAGAATATGGGCACTTTGACCACGCTGGTGACTTTAAGTGAAGTTGGTTCCTACCAGGGCACACGTCTGTCCTGGAAGTACAGTGAAGGAAACATCCCTGAGAATCTCCTTGCTGGGAAACGGGAAGGAAATGTGAGAACTGAGAACCATTAAAGAAAAATCTATTTCAGCTCTAACCAGGCAGTCGAATCACAGGTGAACCGACCCGTTAACGTAGCTGAAGTAAACGTTCTCAAACTCCACTGTTCCCCGTTTGTACTGAAGACTCCCGGCGTTGACTTCATCCTTCACCTGCACGAGAGAACACGTACGATATATTAAGAAACGCACGATACGGAGCTGAAGGTGAAAACACAGAGCCGTCGGCTTCAGGAGTACCTCTTCGTCCTCCTCGAACAGTTTGAACATGCTCTCCATGTCGATGAAAGAATTCTGGATCATTCTGCAGGAAAGAAGAGAAGAAACAGAGCCGAACGTTGAGAAGATTCAACCGGAGGAAAGGTCGGTGAGAGTAGATGGATCTTTACGGTGCTCAGGTCAGTCACCATGCAGCTTCTTCTCACCTGTAGTAGGTACCAAACCAGTTGAGGGGGGTGTACAATTGGATGATGTAGGTACCAAAAAGAACAAAATCTCCAATCTGAGACAAGAGGATTCTTTTTTTCAGTCAAACTGACTTCAGTAGAAGGTGCGATACACTTGCTGTAATGATCACGTCGACGTGGTCCGTACCTGGAACTTCCCTTCGGTCACAAAGTAGGCACAGAGCAGGGAGCCGGCCAGCAGGCCCGACCCGATGACCAGGTTCTGCGTCTGGTTGAGGAAGGCCAGGGACGCCTGGGTCTTCCACTCTGACACCTAAAGACGGGACGAGAGGCGATTCATCAGATGAATAGAAATATACTTTATTAATCCCCAAGGGGAAATTTGTTGACACAGTAGCCCGATAAACTAAAACACAATAAAATATAACTATAAGAAAGAAAGAAAGTGACTGTGCATAAAGTATAGTATGCAAAGTGAAATATAAAAATACTAATATATATATATATATATATATATAGTGTGCAAAATGCAAAGTGTGTGTATGTGTGCAGTGCAGATCAACAGTGCAAGTATGAATGTGAATATGTACAGTGAGTTATTGCAAGTTCCTGGCAGGAAGAGCTTTGCTCTACAACAAAGCACCTCAAGCACTGGGGGCTTGTTAAATGTTGACTAGTGACTTGCAGGACATTCGCTTGGATACAGATTAACGACGTCGGACACATTCACATGTGTGAGTTCTTGCTGGGGACAACTGTGTTAGATTCAACTTGCTGATTTACTCCCTTTTGCCACCGATAGAAAATCTCCAAAGTGGTGATGACTAGACACAGGACCGACTGATGTCCCGAGGGGAACTCGTCTGACTTGCCTGATATTTTAAGATGGCGTCCTCGAAACGCCCGACCTCGTAGTTCTCTGCATTGTAGTACTTAACCTGTTGAAGAACAAAAGAAAGCGGAACCAAGTTTAACATCTTGGAATAAATGGAAACTTCTCTCCGAGCCAAGATATAGACGGAGGGCAAAACGCTCGATGTACCGTCTCAAAGTTCAACAAGGAGTCCACGGCCTTGGACTTGGCGTTGTTGTCCTGCAGGTTCATGTCTCGTCGGTACTTGGTTCTCCATTCGGTGATGATGATGGTCAGAGCTGAGGGTAAAGATCGCCAGGAAATCAGAAATCTGCCAAGGAACGTCTCACCCGGTGATACGTCAGGGTTCTTACACAATTTGACCGATGGATTTCCAGGACTTTGCCATGACTTTCAACGAAATTTCCATGACCAAACTGAAATCTCGGTTTATACATCAAAAAGTGAGAACATTTAGTATTTAAACAACTTGAATTCCAAACCATACAGTATACATTAAATAAAACAAATGAATAAGAGACAATATTTTTGATTAAAAGAATAAACACTTAATATACCAACGCACTTTCCAGTTAAGGTGCGTTCACTTAAAAAACTGCTCCGCCAGTACGCCGGCTTATATTTTGAGTCTTTCTTTCTAAAACATATTCATTATTTTAAACTCGGCGTAGACGAACATGTGATTATAGCACATTTCCATGACTTTTATGATTAAAGTTTTTTCCATGACTTTTCCAGGTTTTCCATGACCGTACGAACCCTGTACGTTGACCCACACCTGTCAAAGTCTTACACATTATTATTGAAAAGTATAGACTATTGGACATGCACGACTTACTGAGGTACAGGGCCATGCAGGTGAAGATGATGAGGCCGAACCAGGCGTTGAAATAGGTGATGAAGTAGATGATCGAGATGGCAATGTCCGCCATGGTCGGGATGATGCTGAACACGATGTAGCTGTGGGAAAACCCAAAAAGGGACAGGTGAGTTTCTTTTCACTCGGCATCCAGAGACGAGGATCCGGTCCAGGCCGCCTCACCTGAGCAGGCTGTTGATGGACGAGGTGCCGCGGTCGATGCTCCTCAGCACGTCGCCGGTTTTGCGGCCCAGGTGCCAGCGCAGGGACAGCGCGTGCAGGTGGCTGAACAGACGCACCTGGACCACGCGGTTGGTGAACTGCTGCACGCGGATCCACAGGAAAGAGCGCAGGTTACTGACGAAGCCCGACGCGCCTGCGAAGAAGGGGACGGTCACGGCGGAAAGGGACGGAGCGAGATGCGCCGCGTGGAGCGGGAGCCGGGAGCCGGCGCCGCGGGGCTCGTGGCGCCCGTCTTGCTCCTACCTGCGCCGCCGCCCTGCAGGAACTTGAGCAGGACGTAGACGCATACGGTTCTCGACAGAGAGTGCCAGCTGCTGCCGTCAGTCAGCTCATTCACTGAGAGAGGGACAGAGACATGAAGGGGAGGAGGAGGAGGAGTCAGACGGGCAGGCTTTATGATGAAGATGGGGTCGATAAACAAGACGATGATATATCCTCTCGGGCCCTCTGGAGGCGTTCAGCCATCAGAAGGATGTCTCAATCGTAAGCCGTCGGGTGTACACTGATAATCATTGTTTTCATGCTGCTCTGGTAAAACGCTGACATGACCAAAGATAGGCACCTCACCAATATTCTTTTTATATATATATATATATATATATATATATTTTTTTTTTTTTTTTTTAATTTTTATTATAAGGCAAGTACACAAAGAAACAGTGCAATTGTGATACATTTAGCATTTTTCTTCCTCCCCGAGCAACAGCCTCTTAATTGAGGATACACAGAACAAAACTAAATCTAATGAAAAATAAACATTAATTAAGAATTAGTAAATGAACAGTTATATAAAATCAACGATACACGATAGCTGCTCGCATCCTGGCTCAGCAAATGAGAACCTGCACTAGCAAAAGAGTAACTGGAATACTCACCAATATTCTTGTAGTAAATGGGCACAAAGACGTTGATCACTCTCTCGACTCCCAGCAGCGTCAGACAGAAGAGGACCAGGAGCTGGAGGAAGATGTTGCCCCGGGGCCACATGTAGGGCAGGAGCACGCGGACCTTCTTACTGAAACCCTGCCAGGTGGACTGGTTCTCCTCCGTTTGGCCCAGAAGGCTCTGAGACGGAGAAATATATTAAATGCTGAGATATTTACAAATATATATTGTTGCCAAATAGGAGCCGCTCACCTGTCCGCTGTCCTCCACGTCCCGTTCGTCTTCATTTATCAGCAGTATGTACGGTTTCCGCGGCAACCCGGGAGCTTTGAGACCGATGAAGAAGAGCAGCCCGGTGCCGATGTAGCGCATCAGCCACAGGGCGAACTGCACCTGAAGGGATCATTGGAGCAAAACAGATCAATACGGATCAAAACAGATCAATACGGATCAATATGGATCAATACGGATACCAGTTGATCAGCATTTATGCTCGTAATGCAGCTTTGGACCAAGCCTCTGAGTAATTTACACCAATAGATTATAAGATATTATTATAAATGAAACTATGTTTTATTCTAGACTGCTTTTTAAAATGTTTTAATGAACTTTACAATTGAATAAAGCACAGAATAAACAGGTAGGAGTTTAAAATTCAGGACGGATACGATAATACAAGGAACGAAAACGTCTAGTCATGCTTACAGTGACGTAAACAGGAAGTTACAGTACTGACTCAGCTGGGAGTGGCAATAATCTGTCTTACCATTGATTGGTTCTGGGACCTGATAGTCAGGCGCAGCAATGACTCAGCAGAAATTAAATAAGGCTCTAGTCATGCCCTGACTAACACTGGTGTTGAAGATGGATTGCCTGGATAATTTATTACACTTGAAACAAGCAAGACGCACCTATATTTATTATTTAGGATGAAACTAATCTTTGGCCCATCAGCCCGTTAAAGCCCACGTCACGAAACAACATAATTCACTGAAATGATGACGAGTTGTATCCAGAAAGACGATCTCGAGTCCGTCTCTTTTTAAGGGCGTTTATTCTCAGAACCTGAAATAGAAACGTGCCTCCCGTGAGGTGTGCTCTCTCCTCACCTGCTGTGGTCGGTCCTCCAGGCCCCACCACCAGTGCGGACTGTACCAGGAGACGAAGGCCAGGTTCTCGGCTGAGAACGCCACGGCCCAGAACAGCAGCAGCGCCACGCTGTGGCCCCTGGTGCGGTCCATCAGCAGGGCCCGGCGTCTCTCCACCCTGAGCAGGGCGACGGCCCACGCCCAGCCCAGCGCGGAGAAGCAGCCGTACAGCACCACGTAGCCCGGGAGCTCTCCTCCGGCGGCGGCCCGCCACACCACCCCACCCACGAACTGGACCAGCAGGAGGATGGAGACGGCCTGCTGGAGGCCGTAGAGGCGGGAGCGCGGGATGAACTTGGGCTCCATCGGGGTGCCATACTTCTGGTAGAATATGCAGTGGATGGTGCCGAGGAAGAAGGAGATGCTGAGCAGGACGGAGGGGACCAGCGTGAAGTAGAAGCAGGGGGAGATGCCCTCATCCACCCAGGTGCGAGAGATGGAGGAATTGGCTTCACAGTAGCCCCGCATAAACACCATGGCTGCAGCTGGGGAGAGACACACAGAGAGAGTGCAATATGAAATGATACGTTACATGTTAGAAATATACTGTCACAAAGAAGAGCCTCATCTCTCCACACACGTGCATGGGAGCATTATAACTTCAGTGACAGTTTCAATGAAACCCGTTCTCCTGACCTCCACGTTGAGCGGCTGACGGGGCAGCCAGCAGCCGTTTAACGCGGCCACACACTCGGCTGTATTCTCACCGAAGGCGCGGCGGTTCCTGTGAGCTGCAGTCACGTCGCGTCGCCCCACTTGTGGTGGACAGAGGTCACTCCAGAGACGCGAGCAGCTCCACGAGCTTACGAGCAGCTTTAATACGACCGTGACGGACTGGTGGGAGCGGCGATACGTAACGAGGCGCCCGGCATCGCCACGGATGTTAATCCTCGCTGCGTGCACGTCGGTTAAACAACTGCTATGTATCCATGACTCGGCAATCGATGCTTTATCGCAATCGACTGCATGGCCTGTCGGTGTTTACAGCTGGACCGGGGACGTGAAAACCCCAAAGCGGACCGACAGCGCCCTCTAGAGGAGGAACGCGGAACTGATTCGCGGAGACCGGAAGCAGGCAACACGGATCACAAAAAAAGGAGGACACGATAACAGGGTGGAAGAAGTATAAATATATTTTAGGTAATACGTTATGCATTGGTAGTTTTACAAAGATAAATAAATAAATAAAAACATTTTATTTATGATAAGCTGCCGCATTGGTCCTAATTTGGGAGGTGGGGAGACCGGTGTTAATGTCAAGCTCAGGCTCCTCGAGGCCGCACGTAGCAATCAATATCAATGATTTGTTTCATTTTGTATGTTTTGGATTAAGCGTTTAAACTGAAAGTATCTTGTAAGCATATCTGTAAATGTAGAGGAGTAAAAGTATGTCCCCGCTTAAATGAGTGTAGATTAACATAACATGACTTTTAATTACAAGTACCTCGAGCAGATCTATTTTATTTGACCAGTGGACATTATAGTTCATTAACAGTTCAATAAAAAAGCACTGGCATGGACACTACATTATGCTATGTATTTTTTTCAATAGATTTAGAAGAAAAAAAGGAAAGCTTGCAGTGTTAGAACATGATCAGTAGATGGGGCTAGATACTAGGGTATCAGAGAAAACCGCTGTCCACAACAGTCATGGATGAACAATAGCTAATAAAACCTGCATGTCCCACGTGGTGAGAAGCTAGTCCCGGAGATGCAACATAATAATATTTAATGGTCTGATATCAAATGCTAACGCTGTTTGATTATTCACTGTCATATGAAGTGAGTGATTAAAGACTAGAAAAAAGTCTTCCTCTTCTACTGAAGAAACGAGCCATTTTCAAGTCAATGGAACATTTGAAGAAGTCTTTGAGTGATGAGGGTTTAAAGTGAAGAGCTTTTCCATCAAACTGTAAATTCAGGGTTTACTACAAAGACGGGAAGCGACTCAAAAGCCATCTGTCGCGTCTGTCCTTCGTGCAGGGTGAATAAAAGACTCAGCATGTGTGTGTACCTGCATGTGAACGAATAAGAAATGGGAAGCGTATCCTAATGTGAAAGAGGAAGGAGCTTACACACACACACACACACACACACACACACACACACACACACACACACACACACACACACACACACATACACACACACACGGGAAAAGGGGTAATTCTTATCATTTGGAGCCTTCACAATGGGCATAAAGAGCTGCTAATCTGATTCATCTCCCCAGCTCTTTTGTGTGAGTGGAAATGGACCGTCTGTCCATCGGCTGCTTGAAGCCCCGCTCTTTTGTCTCCCGGTGGATGTGACGGCCTGCCCATCACAGACCTTCATCTCGCTCCCCTTTGTGGGCGTCTCCACCTCTGCATACAGGCTCAGCTGGAGCCCTATAAGTCCGTTAGGTGTGTTTCTTCTTCTATTCAATCCCACATTTTCTCTCATTCCCGCTTCTTTGTCCGGTTAAAGCTGCCTGGCACACGAGGATGGTAACCGGCGGGGATAAGACGGAGGTGTGTCCCAATCTAATCCCTTGATTTGCTGAGAAGAGAATACTGGTGGTGTTCGGAAAGCTACGTCCAATCTCATTAGTACTAAGGGAGATCAATAAAGCTTTGGGTTGTGCTGAAGCTGGGATTCACTGACGGATTGGGCTTTGTGACTATACTTCTGACCAGTAGATCAATGACGGATGACCTTTGCTACCTTTAATACTCACAAATCAGCCACCAGCTATTGTGTGGTTGGATGGTTGTCAAGACAAAGTGGATTATCTGGACATGCAGGCCCAGAGCTGAAAATAAACTATCGCTTCGCTTCTTTGGATGTGGAATCATAATAATATTTCCTAATGCGGATAAACAAAAAGGCAGCTCTCGTGTTATTTAGCCTAATTGAAAGCTTAGCTTGAATAGTTCTCGGTTCAGAGGTTCTCGACTCTTCCTTCGACCCACATGCTGACTGCAGGGGAATTCTTCATTCATCACGAGGACTACCTACAGTTTTTGAGTACCTGCGAGGTGGGGAGGGGTTCATGAATGATATCTTATGATTGTAGTGGTTAAACAGGTGCCGGCTCCTCAGCACACGGACTTGAAAGCTGTTGAAAGAGCTTTTCTACTTGCAGAGACTTTCCACTTGGCCTGCTGAGCTCCACATTGTATCTCTGAGTTTGAGCTTGACCTGTCCGACCCGGGCGGCCCGCTGAGAGCCGCTCAGCCGCCTCCTCCTGCTGGGATAAGATCTCCTGCGCGGCCATCTGATGAACACAAAGGGGCCGCCTCCGCTGCGGCTGAAATACGCCCTCGCCACAGCGGCCGTCTGCGTGGAGAGGCCGAGGGGAAAGCCAGAAGGTGAGTGAGAAGTGGTAGAGGAAGAGAGAGGAGCGAGTCTGTGTGACTTGGATGTAAGATTCAGAGATAGTCGGAGAGGTCGAGTAACATAAAGTGTCCTTTGATGAAGAAAGGGAAAAGGCGGGGTGAGTGTACAAAGCCAACAGATGATTCATCCCCGTCGGGGTCTTCGGCCTTCGGTCTCTCTCCTGGTGTGAGACGGTTCTTTCTCCTGTGTGGGCGGCGCCGAGGTGAGAGCGCTCGGTTACCTCCTGAGGGTCCAATAAAGCTCTCGCCCTGATGCTTTCCAGTGCAGAGAAGGTATGCTCCGTGTGATCACCTGATGGGCTGCAGGTGTGACCACTCCCAAGTACACTGACCCCCCTTTGATCAACCGGAGCTGAGGGATCCGCCCCCCTGTGCTCGGTCTGCTGCCCCCCCCCCCCCGGTTTGCCACAGTATATACAAGATAACAGGCTACAGGAACCAGAGACGCACCGGGGCCTCAGTGTGTGGGCGAATCTGTCACAGAGGCAGAGAGGTATTGTTAAAGGAGACGCAGAGCCCCACAACTATAACCTATCCACACACTTCAGACTGGAAAACTAGCTGCCACACACACACACACACACACACACACACAGTTGAGTGTCAGCTCTGAAATCATCTTCCAGTCATTTTGCTGTGACCACATGGCCTCACGTCGGCTCCCGGAGACAACACTACGTTATAGGAATAAAAGTCTTATCAGTACAACGGAATATTATTTTCCGTGTGATTGCTATGCTGCATCACCATGCATCAATGTTGAATAAAGTGTGTGCTTTATGGACTCGTACACTTTTAACAGATTTAAAGTGCACTAAAGGAAGTGTAAGGATGAACGGAGGCGATGTTTAGATTGGTTACTGGAAACTCTTGGATTTGATGCAAATGTGTTATTTAATCCTCTGAATAATTTATTATTCAATATATTAAACCCTCTTAGGAGGAGAATGCCACACATCTTCAAGGCAGTTCCAAAATAACGCTCAGCAAATAAATGCAGGATTATCTCATCAAAAGCCCAGGAAATAAACTCGTTGAAGAAATGGAGCCTCTTGAGGTGAAACAGTCTCCTCTCTGGACGTGGGGGTTGACACCGTGGGGGGGATGCTGTTGACCTTCAGGTACTTGAATGCAACTTCTGCCAAATCCTAAACCCCAACAGTGAGCTGCAGCGGCTTCTGGGCATCATCGCATTAGTCAGCATGTTAAGTATTTACCATATTTTAAAAACGTTGCGTTTCCTTCTCTGGATGACGAAGGGCCTGATTTGATGCCTCTAGCAGAAATATCTCAATCTACCTCGGGTTGTTTTTCCTTGCCTGGAGGATGAAGTACGAGCCTGGCGTGATTAAATAACATATAAAACCAACATAAAAACGATTTATTCAATTAAAAGTGATGAAATTAAATTTTGGTCTCGTATTTAATCACGTTCGACTTTCTTGGTGAAACCGGGGAGTCACCGCAATTTATTAATTAATTTGCATCATTCAAGCTGAAGCAGTGACGACAAATATGCAAGACAGCAACAACAAATAGATATATGTAAACAAGTCCAGGGTTTTACTGACAGTATTCCCATCATGCACCTTGCCGTTAGCCACAAATGCACACTTTAGCGCGATTTATCCCTAACAACTTTGAGTAATGGGGAATGAAGTGAGAAGTATTAAATGAACTGGAAGTGCTTCTATGATCTCTCACTCAAGATTAGGAGGAGGAGGCGGAGAAGGAGGAGGAGGAGGAGGAGGAGGAGGAGGAGGAGGAGGAGGAGGCATCTTCCTGCATGAGTGGCTCTGCAGCCAGGATGACGCTGTCACGGAGCAGAGTGTCAATTTTAAAAGAGCATCTCTTTCCTCTGGGCTGGAGGGTGACGGATAATGCTTTTGTGCATTACCGAGAGGGAAGGCCATCCATCATGACTGTGCATGTGTGTGTGTGTGTGTGTGTGTGTGTGTGTGTGTGTGCTGATTGTATGCAGGTAGTGTTGCTCTCCTCAAGGCTATCGTGTGGTTATGGAAGGGGGGGGGAGGAGGAGGCCTTCCGGGTAGATGCAAGGCAGGCAGAGCATCTGGAGACGAGGGCTCTCACTGGTGTCAAGCGGGGGCGTGTTATTTATTTGGTTGGGGGTCGTGGGAATACTGGGAGCATCTTCCCGCTGATAAAGAGCTGATGCTCTCAAACAGGTTGCAATGCCGGCGGTGTGTGTGTGTTTCGTGTCAAAGGCTACCTTTTCAACACCACATGTTGTCAGGCTGATAGTCGGGAGGGAAGGAGTTCACGGCGACACGAGCGGAAGACATCATTTTTTTATTCATGAGTTGCGAGAGCGGTTTCTGAACGTCGACATTTTTGACAGTCGGCACTCAGCAGGGGGACACGCCCGGGCAGCAGGAAGGACTCGCACGCAGGGGGAAGATATTGGGTCAAATACAAATAAAATAAAATTAAGTTTTGGACATAAATGGCAGGAAAAGGCAGCGCAGGAGTGAATTTATATGCGCATAATTTTCAGAAAAGCTTTTGTATTTTCTACATAAATCTGGGAGGCAATCCACTCAATACAGAGGCGCTCAAGTACAGAATAACTTGACATCCGTTGGCAAGGTGCGGAGCGAGAGAGTAAGAGAGAGAGAGAGAGAGAGAGAGAGAGAGAATATAGTTTGACCTGCCATGCTCTGTGGGGCTAACCGTCAACCCCCCTATGCTAATGGCGCTCCTGCAGCCGCTCTTGTTTCCATAACAACTTCGGGTGAGGGAGACAGGCTTCGAACTAAAAAAACGGGAGGACGCATGGGGACTGAACCTATGCACGCACACACACACACACACACACACACACACACACACACACACACACACACACACACACACACACACACACACACACACACACTCAAACACATGTACCGCATGACGAGCAAGTCCACGCAAGCAGTTGGAGTCGCGCTTGTTGTTTTCCCTCGTTGTGTTTCCCCCGCTCCCCTGGTTCCAGCCTCTGAGGGGTTATTACTGCTACAAATAATCCCACGGTGACATCGAGTCCAACAGTTTCAAAAGAATAAAGACACGGGGTATGGATTTAATATTTGGAGCAGGGGATTGTCAGCGGATACGTTTGCTTGTTTGTTGTTGTTCCCGGTGTGTGTATATGGAAAATGCAGCCTTGCGTCTTCGTGTGTGGCCTCGGTCGTGGGAGGAAGGCCCTTTTGTGCAACTTGCTTACTCGTCTACGATGTGTTTACTCGACTCCCCGCTCGTGTGCCCCGGCGGCCCGATGCCGTGACGTCTCCGAGGGCCCGGGCTGCAGCTCGAAAGGGACCGATAAGCAAATTGAGGAGGCCCCTCTGCTCCCTCCTGTGTGTTTTGCTATATGCAGAACGATTGTTTCAGTTGTGTGTGTCAGAGTATTTGTACGTAACTGCAAAATGCACCTCTGCGATAAAAACTACCCACACGAGAGAAGCGCCCAGAGATAAATTTACCCCCCAAAAAACATGCGGCAAAAATATCCCACGAATCCACCGCCGTGGCATCATTCAGTGTTGTTATGAAGACGTGTGTGTGTGTGTGTGTTTTTTGAGATAAAGAAAAAGAGAGCGGGGTTGCTAAGTTGGCGGTTTGAATGATGTTTAACTGGAGCTCAGCTCAGCTATATGAGGCTGTAAATCCGCTTTCTCCCGGGTGCAGTTACTCAGAGCGCCACGGTACAGAAGTATCACAGAGAGAAGGATGTCACCGCAACACACACACACACACACACACACACACACACACACACATTCTGCCTCCTACAAGGTCTAAAATATAACCCTCCCCATCAACAGCAACCCACTCAGAGGATTGAGGATATAAAGAGCACAAAGCTCCATCCCACATTAACCAAACACAGAGATCGCTCCTCTCGAGGCTTCACATCCACTCAGGTTCTCATAATCTCCTCCTGCCACAACACTACAAAACACAACATGCACGGCTTGGGATCATGACACACGAGGCACGAGGAAAACAACAGAACAAAGCGTTTAGGCCTACAGCTATTATTTCGTGAAAAAAATGCATAGGTTGAAATGTGTATTCGGAATTAATGGCATTTATGGCAAACATTCCACGCTTTAACGCTGAGCCTTTTAATTTACTGCCGTGTTCAACTGTTCAGATGTGGCACGTGTTCTCACAACGCGGCTTCGTAAACACGCGTCACACGAGGAGCTAATGCCATTCAGATGAGGAGATTCAGGCATTCAGATAATTATTCTATTTCTTATTTTCCTCTTTTATGTCTCCCCCCCCCCCCCCCCCACCACAACCACCACAAATCACAATGAGCACAGCTGTTTATATTAAATCTGCCCCAGCTGCATTCTGGAAAAGCGCGTTGCTTCTTTTTGGGTCGTTGTTAATTGATTGCCGCTTTTCACGGAAAAATGCAACTTAGATTTTTCCCATTTTATTATCGACCCGCTTGTTTGAATAACAACCGGCACCAATCAGCTCTGCGGAAACCATTTGACAGAATCGGAGTAAAGAATCGTCTACGGAGCAGATTGCTTCAGAAGCTTTCAGATGTCGTGTTCAACCCGACAACCTGCCGGGTGCGATTGCTCCGCCGACAGCTTTTCTTCACTTGTGATCGGCAGATATATTTTCCCTCTCGGGGTCGAGAGTTCATTTGATTACTGTTCAAACGGAAGCTATCTGATCTGTTTTTAGAACGAGGTCGAGTGGAAACTTTTCATCTTAGAGCAGCGACACGGTGATCCTCTCTTTAAATACACTTTTAAAGACTCAATCGCTGGATGTTTTTAAAGAGCGTAAAGCAAATGGGAACAGCTTGTTCGGAAAATGTGTTTTTCCGAAACGTCCGCGTTCAACTTGTGACCAGCGCTCTGTGGGCCGCCTCTCATCTCGGCTCAGACGAGAGGCTCCGGAGTTGGATCTGTGACAGAACCGTTGAAGTTGCACTGCGAGTGATGTCGGCGCCGGGTAAATTGGCAAGGGAAGAGACCGGAATAAAAAACAGACGACGTCTCAAGCGATTACTTAAACAGCACAATAATCTCTCCAGCAGTGCTTCCGCCGCTCGCCTCCGACGTCAAACGCTCGCACTGCAACGCCGTCACTCAAACTCAACCGTAAAAAACACCCCCGACAGATGGCCGGGCCCCGTGCGAGAGGCCTCCCGCGACGCCCGGTAACAAGTTTCTGCTGCTCAATAGGGAGAGCGTGACCGTGAACACACCCGCCTCAAGTGGAGCGAACAGGTGGTCACGCCACTAAGGTCCAGTCACGAGGACAACGCTCCGGAGACGCACGATGGCCTCAAATCTGCGGGGTGGAGGAAACATATCGGACGTGTCTGAAACCCCGCCGCAGAGCGAGGCTTTAGCTGCAATCTAACTATAATTGCCTCGAATCTCCCTCTGTATCTTTTTTATATCAAGTTCATTTCCTCTGAGCTGCTTCACGGTGACATGAAAGCTGGCCTAGTTTGGAGCTCTGAACTCGACCCCGATCAGTCCCTCCATGTATTTGTTTTCGGGGTCAGCATCCTCTGGTGGTGGGGAGATGATACCGTCACGGAGGACGGAGAGCGATGATCCGTCTGGTGTTTACACAAGACTCTGGCATTTGTTGTCATTGGGTCTGTCGTCATTGGTGGGCAGGTTGCCACAGAGCCCCTTTACACACACACACACACACACAAACACACGCACACACGCGCACACACACACACACACACCACTCTGACCCACATAGGTGCTTTGAACCGCTGGCAGGCCAGACAAGATTATCTGGGCCCCCTTCCCAGGCAGACCACTGGGGTGTGGGTGCGTGGCGTGTGCATAAAACATGTGACTCCCTGCATGTGTTTATGCAACGCCGCTGCAGTTTTGCGTATGGATTTTTGGATCCTGTTGAAAGAGCTGTAAGATTGAGCCTCCGGATGGTTCTCTCCCTCACACTGTCACGGAAGGTGCAGGGAGGAGGATATGGGGGATTTATGGTTTCTTAATTTCTCCTGAGAAGTTCTGTTTTTATAAATATTCTTCATGATCGCAGGATATTTCTAATAACAGTTAAAGTTCCTCGACACACCCGAACAAACCAACGTGCCCGTTTGCTCGCTCTTCCATCTTGATTACCTAATCCCCAGATTAATTAGCGGTGTGTTGCAGACACTTCCTGTGGCGCGACCCTCAAATGGGCTCCCTCCTCAATCTGGCCTATCGACTTACAGGGTGCCAGAGCTTTCTTCTTTGAAGGCTGCCTCGGCTTCAGAGGCAAAATAACTCTCTGATCTGACGGCTGAAGGAAAAGGGCCCCTGCAGAGTGATAAAAACCCACAGAAACAACATTTGCGTAACACACACACTCACAGGGAGAGAGAAGAATTAGGAACAATTTGGTTGTGAAAACCAGGGGAGGTATGGAACAACGGCAATCTGGCTCCTTTGGTAATTTCCTGTCGGCGTTCATTCAAGTGATGTGGTGGAGACTGTTCTGCCCGGATCAATCAAAGCTGCGAGCAGATGGCATCGCGCTCCTCCGGTGGACTGGGGATAGTCTGTGTTTTTTTTTTAAGAAGCGGTAATTGGCCCGCCACGTCAAAAAAACGGAGCGCGCTAACAGCCGCTGTGCAGCGACGACACGTGTACAACGTGGTACCTGAGCTACAGGCTCCATTTCACATCCACCCAACGTCGTGTTAACCGCTGCTGTAATTAAAAAGCTACGTCTATTTCAGAAAGGGAAGAAGAAAAAAAATACATGCAAGCAAAGCAATGCAACATTAACTTCGGCGCTCTCATTAATCTTCCGAGTCGCGGCTGTGCCGACCCCCTGGCAAAATGCGGACCACTTTGTCGGTTTTCTCCAGGCCTCCGGGAGACCCCAAAGAGTCCGAGGTGTCACACTCTGCATCTCAAACGGCTGCATTTGCTAACAGAGTTTGCATTTTGGGGAGAGGAGCTTATGTGGATGAATGGAACTGTGTATGTGTGTATGTGTGTGGTGTGTGGGGGGGGGGGGGGGACTCAGAAAGCTGTACAAAAGAAAAGCAGAGTAATTGCATTTACTGTACGAGTGTGTGTGTGTGTGTGTGTGTGTGTGTGTGTGTGTGTGTGTGTGTGTGTGGGGCTGAGACGCCGGGCACTTCAAAGCTTTGATGTTGGAGCTCCTAAATGAGGGCCACCAGAGGTCCGGACTAATGGGACATCATGTGGAGATTAGAGGCCGAGTGTAGCAGGCTGACAACATGGCATTATGAATGTGTGCGTGTGTGTGTGTGTGTGTGTGTGTGTGTGTGTGTGTGTGAGACAGAGCGTTTGTGTGTGTGTGTGTGTGTGTTTTTTGCAATTAAAAAAATGGAGAGTTTGGCTCAAAGAGTTATAGAACTGCAGGAATGTCCATAATGCTCAGGACGGGCTGTGGCGATCACACGTTCACAGAAAGAAGATCCTGGCCAGCTTTTTCCTCCTTATGGTATAAATCCTTTATTAAATAATCATAACAATAATTATAATAACAATCATAAAAAGAGCATTTCTGTACAAAGACCCCTTTTAAAACAACAACAACAACAACAGCAGTCCGAGCAGTGCGAGGGGTGGGGGTTGGGGGGTCCAGTCCTTCTCATGTTGGGTCCTCCCAGAAAGTAGGGGGCGCTATGACTCACTGCCAAGTGTCAAGTTACTGAATCTGAAGGCGAGCCGGATCCCCGAGGCTCCAAGGCACTTTGAAGAGAGTCAGTGGGGTCCAGAGAAGCGGGCCTCAGAGGAGAGGGATGGCGTGCGTGTGTGTGTGTGTGTGTGCATGTGTGTGTGTGTGTGTGTGTGTGTGTGTGTGTGTGTGGTTACATGGTGAGGGGATGAAATGACATTTACGTTCTGCACAGTCTCAAATATAACAACCAGTGTTCCCTTCATTTTTCATCACATCTGAGCACGAGAGGGCGTGTATTCATGTTGTGTATATACATCTGTATATACAAGTGAAGTAATGTGTGTGTGTGTGTGTGTGTGTGTGGGAGGGAGACTTATTGTCTCGTTCTCATGGCTTGTGAGTCCAATCAGAGCGAGACCTTTCTGATCGGCTCCAACCGATGCAGAAGAACGGGCGCCTTGCTGTGCGAGAGGCGTTAAAAAAAAGAGTGTGAGGAAGGTGTGTGTGTGTGTGTGTGTGTGTGTGTGTGTGTGTGAGAGGATGGGGGTAGGGGGGTAGACTAGGTCCTTTTAAATCATGGCTTTTTGAGGTCCACTTGTAAAGAGCGAGGTGGACACCTCCTCCGTCGTCTCAGTGTCGCCTCAACGTTCCTTTCTCAACATTTCCTCCAACATTTTGCTCTTAAGGCTCGCCGTGTGTTTGTTTGTTTGTTCTGTCCTCCGCCAAAGCACCGGGAACTCTCCCCCCCACCCCGGGGGGTTTCAGTGCTCTGTAAGTCATAGTCTCTCTCACTTTCTCTTCTCTTCAGTGGTTTTCAGTCTCTGCCTTTACCAGCAATCCATAGGTTGCACTGACCGACGCTCCACAACCTTTTCCCATTAACCACAATGTAAACATGACCTTCTCTTTGACAGGAACCAGTAATAACAAAATCTAACAGTAACTCTCTCCGTCATTAAAAGACTGTGTTACCCCCCCCCCTCCTCTCTCTCTCCTCCCGCCTCTACACACACACACACACACACACACACACACACACAAGTTCCTCGCCTCTTTTTTTTCTTTTTTCTCTACTTATCTGCCCTCACAGACGGGGAAACATCAAACAGAAAGAGAGCGACCGGACAAACCTCGATGGGCGTCTGTGACTACAAACATGGCCGACCGCCAGGAGCTAGGAGGATAACCGAGCCGATAGGTAGCAGAGTCCACGACAGAAGAGAGAGAGAGAAGGGGCAAACAAGCTAACGGGCGACACAAAGGAGCTAACTTCTAGGCCACTGTGTTCACATGTGATCGAAACAGACTCTTTCTAAGACGTCCCTAACCTACTACCTCTCCATCACGGTGTGCGTAGCTTACAGAATCCAGCTTCAGGTCCACCACGCATTTATAAACACTTCTCTTCGGTGGAATCTGTAATTGATATGTGTAGATATTCTTTTTGAGGCCTAACGTCCCTCGCTATGCAACGATCCATCTGGGTCACCCCAGTCTGTCATCGCTTCTTCCACCACAAAAACTAGAGCGACTCTGACACGTTTTTCCGAGTCTTTGAAAAAAAAAAAGAGAAGAAGAAAAGGTGTTTTCCTCGTTGTCCGGGGATCTGCACCAACGAGGAACTGAAAGTGAACGGGAGGAAATGAGGAGGACAGCGAGAGGAGAGGCCTCCTCCTCACGCCTCGGTGCAGCAGCGCTGCTGGTTCAGCTTGACCTTGTGCTTGAGGCCGTCGTACAGCTCAAAGTTGTAGTTCTCCAGGGTGGTGGAGGAGCGTGACGACAGGCCGCTGTAGGAGCAGGTGCAGTAGAGCAGGAGGCCGGCGCACACCGCGCCCAGCACCACGCCCAGCGAGCTCATGACGATGATGGTGACCAGGATGGGGTCCAGCGTGTACAGCCAGGAGTTGTCCTTCTCCGAGACGCGGGTCACCGGCGGCTCGGACGACGGGGACTCCGTGTTCCACTCGGGGAACTGCAGCGCTGTGGAGGGGGGGGGGGGGAGTTAATATCACACGACGGAGAAGTTGATGAAAAGGTGTGGCGTCGGCTCCTCGGGCCTCACCTCCTCCTAGGGAGTCTCTGCCGCTGAAAAGACGTCCATCTGCAAATTCATTTGGCCTCTTGTCTGCAAGAGAAAAGCACAGGAAGCACAACCGTTAGGCTTGAAGCAGATTCTACACACACCACATGTTGCAGAGCTCTTTAATACCTTCAGGACCACACACACACACTACATTTAATGACGACTTAGCCTTTTGCATATCGTACATTCACATTTACATGTTGCAGTCGTACACACAGGAGTCTCGGAATAATAGAAAAATATGACTTTATTAATAGAGAAAGATCATTATGATACATTCCTGTCAAACACACAGTCATCACATAGCATACTGGTGGTATAAGACTGTTCATTCCGTGTGAATAGAGATGCAAACACCATCAAATAGTTAACATGACTCATCCTCATCGCCATTAAAATCAGAGTTTAAGAGTGGCGAGTAAGATGACGAAAGAAATAAACAAAACAACAACAACAACAACATTCAAGTAGTGCTTGTCTTTCCGTTCTGAGCGTTGATGTGTGTGTGTGTGTGTGTGTGTGTGTGTGTGTGTGTGTGTGTGGATTAGAGGTGTGGTAAAACCAGCCCTGACTGCGGCACTCTAGTTGAGCCAAAAAGCTCAAGTGTACTTTACTTCATACGAGTTTTCTTTCCGCTTTGTGTGTGCATGTGCATCCGTGTGTCTGTGTGTGTGTGTGTGTGTGTGTGTGTGTGTGTGTGTGTGTTTGGCGCTCGCTTCTCTTTGGCAAGCGCGCCGGAGTGGGAGTGGCTGCTTGGCACGGCGCACGCCTCGACCCGGAGGCCTCTGACGGCCGATGGCGTTATTAATCCCGTTTCCGGGGGGCAACTGAAGCTGGCAGCTGATTGGGCGGTTGGAGGGGGAAAGGGGGGGGGGTGCTTACCGCAGCCTTAATAAATGTTATCTGTCCATTAACTAATTACAACTATTAGAGGCTTGGAGCGCAGCGGTGTCGAGATGGCACCGAGTCGGGCGTCCATCCCTCCTCTCTCTCTCCCTCCTGATTTAAAAGCGCAGAGCGAGGGCGAGCCAAGAAACGCTCCTCCGTCACTCTGCAGCGCGGCTGCTAAATGGTGGCAGCAGATCGAGGCGCGTTCTGCCGAGCTGAGGGCGAGCGGCGATGGGTTTTCTTTGCTGGTTTGACAGATCACGAACGCGCGGCCCGTTAAGCCACAGAGCGAAGACCTCGATTTCATTCAATCTCGGGTGTTAAACCGAGTTTGTGTCCAATCTCGCCGGCTCTGATGAGAGAGAGAGAGACTGCTGCCAATGTGTCTTCGCTCAAGTCACAGTTTTGAGGGATTTCACAATAAGACGGGCTCTCGGAGCCCACGTATGTTAGACGTGAGCAAGAAGTACATTCGCTCCGTCTCGTTTTCTGTTAATAGGCGTTGGTGGCGTCTTATGGCACTAGAGGAAGCGCCACTAAAAACCGGAGCCCTTCTCTGGTTTTCATAATGTCTCGGATCGCACAAAAGAAAAACGGCGGTTACGCCTTCTAGCTGGTTAAGCGGCAACGGGGGGGATTTGTAGGCGTGTAAATCAAGACGGCGACGGTGATGGCAGACAGCTGCGCTCTCCTTACAAGCCCCAAAAACAACAAGCGCACATTCCCACTGAAATCACGACGAGGCGCGGCACAAGCTCCACCCGGGCAGCGCCGAGACACGGGGAGCGGCGGGGAGCGGCGAGGAGCGGGCGGCATGAGGCGTGAACGGGAACAACGTGCTTTATTACGCCAGGGAATCGAGATGGAGCGCTAAGCACTGGAGACGGCTGCATCCATCACCGACTGAGGCCTTCATCAGGAGAAGACGGGACGCTCAATCAGAGGGAGCTGCTTATCACTGCTTGTGATGCAGGACTTAAAGTATGATGGATATGCATTCCTCTGTTTTTACATGTGCACATGCTCCGTTGAAAAAGCACAATGGACGACGGACTCCTCCTCCTCCTCCGATGCAACCCCCTCACTTTTGGCACTACTCATATCGCGGCTATCTCGTGTTATTACAGAGATACCGGGGAGCTTTATTTTCTTGGGGCTCGTCAGATCATCTCTGCAGGACGTTGACTGCCTCTCAGCCCCCCCTCTCTTTCTCTTGCAGCACTGCAGAGCTCCTCATGTCTCTGGGGTCTTGTTCTCGCCTGTGGTTTGGCAGCTCTGGCTGGCCCTCGCGGCTCAAAGCAGCTTCTCTTCCCGGCCCACACACACATGTGTGTGTGTGTGTGTGTTGTCCATGCTGGGGTCATTCCAGGAGGACCGCCGGGGTTACGAGGAGCCAGTCGGCACCCGGTGGTCCGAGAAAAAGCCGTTCGGGTAAATAACTTACTCAGACTTCAGAGCAACATAGTGCAAAATGTCAACAGCAAACGAACAGCAACCAAAGCTACGTCCATTGGAGAGAGGGGGGGGGGGGGAGAGAGAGAGAGAGAGAGAGAGAGAGCACAGTGTTTCTTTGCAAATGTCCACGCGGCAGTTTTTCGGGGCCCAACGTCCTCATCACCGCCCTTGCAACTGTAAACTAAATGAGGGAGGGGTTGGCCGGGAGGAGGTCCTGTGACGCCACCGGCGTCACGAGGTGGCGTCCCGCTCCGCCCAACGCAACGCGGCTAAGTGGTCCTCTTCAGCAGAGGGTACGGTGTCGGTCCCGGCTGTCCAGCCGCACGGTCAGGACGGGCTCCACCCCTGGGGCGGCCATACTGGAGGACCAGTTAGAATACTGGAAGCACTGCGAGGAGCTGTGATAGGCCACCGACAGCTGGCTCTTCTTGGTGGCCAGGTGTTGCCGGCAGCAACAGAGGGCCCTGACCAAGATGGCCACCGCCAGGAGAAGGAGGGCGCCCCCCGCGGCCATAATGTAATACCAGTGGATGGGCAAGGGAGGCACAGGAACGCCTCCCCCTGGTGGAGAGATACAGAATAATTGGCCACTTTGTTTATTTTCTATCCCGATTGATCTTCATCATACGGACAGCAGGCGTGCACCTCATATATGAGCATGCACAGGCATGCCAGTTGCACAAAAAAAGAGGAATTTAAAGAAAAATCTCCAAGGCCAAAAAAAAGGCTAAACTTAAAATGCATCCATTTGGCTGAGGTAGCTCGGGCTGCAGCTGGAGGACACGCTTTCACACCAAGATCATCAAGGGATTTGGTTTGAATTCAGTCCAATGGTTGATCCACTCAAATTCAATGCCATTGGTTTATTTTTTCCAAAAGCTCCGATGAAATGACTTGGTGTGAAATAAAAAAACGCCAAAATGATTAGTTATGAAGGCACCCACACACATTGAATTAAGGAGCATCCTCTTCCTGTTTCGCACTGGCACAGGAAGTCCAAAACGTAAAGTTTTCAGAACCATGCACGGATCAGTCGGACGGACGCCACATGGGAATCCAACGTTCCAGAGCTCCAGAATTTGCTATTTATCTGGCTCGACATGGCAGATTTGTTTTGAGTACATCATTTATCCTGTTTTCTCATGCATCAGCCTCGTGGCCGGTCCTCTCCTCCTCAAGCCAAGATCCGTCTCCGTGGAGACCATCTCCACAGATCCTCTACACTGCTGCCCCTGGCTTTAACCCCCCTCCCCCTCCGCCCCCCCTCACCACATTCCAACTAACCACTTTCCAAGAAGCTTCTATTCCACTATCCAAGACTGCTATGCAAAAACAAACCCCCTAAAGACATCGAAAAACATGAAGAATCACCCAAACGCACCATCCAAACTCGTGGGGGGAGCTGTAAGTTTGGGAGAACGTCAAATTCAACTAGGGAAAACGAAGTAGAGCCGAATACATCCAGATTTTTGGACCGTGTCACATAATTACAGAGGGAAATGGTGCGTGCTGCTGCTACTTCACACTGCACACACTCATTAGACAGAGCCGAGTGAGGGAGAGGAGGGAGAGAGACACCCGTGCTTGCCGCTGCTCAGTCACTCTATCTGATTGCATATCACTTGGGACACTGGTGTGTGTGTGTGAGGTGTTATTAATGTGTGTGTCGGTGCACGTTTGTCAAGGGTTAGTGACTGTGTGTGTGTGTGTGTGTGTGTGTGTGTGTGTGTGTGTGAAGGCGGGTGAGTCGAGAAGCTCGAGAAATGCACACACATCACATTCGCAGTGAAACCACCGAGCTCTTATCTTATTGGAAGACATTATGAGATGCCAAAACACTAACATTAATCTCATAGAGTCCCCCAGGAAGCTCTAAATATTTTTGACGAGGCAGTCAGTTATTTAAAACCCTTCACGCAGAACAGAGAATAGCTCTTTTCAAACATCCGACTCCACGAGGTGCGCTTGATTTAGCTCACCTTGCACGCAGAGTTTGCCCTTTTGAGACTAATCCTTTGTTTCCACGGAGACCGACGAGGTAAAACTGGTGCACAACGGCACATTAGTGAAATAATCTACTGTCATTTGTATTTGCAAATATGACAAGGAAGATTTGAGCGAGGGGTTTAGTCTGTTGGTGATGTCGGCATGCTGCTGCTGACGCCACGAGGCACCGGCTCTCATGATGAATGCCGATTTATTCATCTGGAATCACGCGGCAGACTCTGTGTCTCTGTGTGGTCGACCACTTTGGGACGACTGGTTTAGCGGTTGAAGACGACTCGGTGGCACCAAGCAACAAAAAAAAAACAGAAAACAGGCTAGTGCATACCAACGGGCAGGAAGCAAGACCAGGGAGGAAGTGACATCACAAAGCAAACTCACCTGGGTTTTCTGGAGAAAAAGCAGCGAAGGGTTCTGAGGACAGAGAGAGAGAGAGGTAGAGAGACACAGTAACAGAAAGAGAGAGAGAGATGAAGGAAAAATGAGGGAAAAGTCAGCCAAATGTCATATAAATGTCACAATACTATCAAAGTCCTCCTGGGTGAATTTAAGTTAATTCCTCGGATAACTCATATGAGTTATGGTATTTCCTCGGCTCCTTCGCCAGAATGCAATTTCAAACACTGTGTGAGTTGGGAATCTGAGATGGTCATGTGTGTGTGCTATGTGTGTGTGTGTGTGTGTGTTCAGAAGTTAACGCATTTAAAGTTGTTTATCTGCCGAGTCCAGTTAAACTGGAGAGGGCAGGTTTTTGGCTTGCTGCAAATGCACAGAGCAGAACCTTCACTACAAAAAAACTGGTGTGTGTGTGTGTCTTAGTGTGTTTTAGTATGAGTCTGTGTGTGTGTGTATGTGTCGGGGGCGGATAGGAGAGAGAGAGAGAGAGAGAGAGAGAAAAAGGGTGGGCGGGGGGGAACCGGCGCCTTTTGGCTCGAACCCCAACATCACTGTGAAGAACTCCACTGCATCGGGTGATAAGCAACTTCCCAGAATGCTCTGGGAGTGGCAAAGGAGGGAAGAGAGGAAGGAAGGAAGAAACGCAGCAGCATGGAGGCAGGAGGGGGAGGATGGGGGGAGGGGGGGGGGAGCTGGGTTGTCATCTCTGCCTTCCGAGCCTCTCTCAAGGCTCATAAAACACACGCACGCACAAAAAGAGAAAGTGACGGATGCGAGTGGAAAAGCAGGCGGCAGCGCGCAGCCCTTTGCACACGCACACACACTTCCCCCCCGACGACGCTCCGCCTGCTCCCCGATCCCGGCGCAGCTCCAAAGTGCACCGGACATCAGTCAGGGGTGATGACGGCAGCGAGCCCCCGGCCGGCTCTCTGATCCGTCTGAGACCCTCTCCAAAGCCGCCGCTCGGGCCGGATTAGGGAGGCTGCTCGGCAACCGGAAAGTTGCTCGGGAAAACCGCCCGTCTAGTAATTCCCTTTGACCGCGCGGGATAAGCTCTGTTTACAAATACGAGCAGGAGAGACGGAGGAAGACGAGAGAAAGACAAGAAGAGGAATCTAATAAAACATAGATTAGCATCGCCGGAGCCCACGGGGTGTTTATGGCCTACTTTGACTATTCTTCTTTGAGGGATAAATGCTTCCCCCTCCTCGTCTTCCTCCTCTCATCTCTGTTTTCAGTTTTCAGTCGGCTCTTTGGAGGAGAGGCTGTCTCTGGAACTGGGATGTGAGGCGAGGATCGAGGGTGTTTATCACTTCACGTGTGCCACTGTTCAAGGACCTGCGGGCTAAAAGTGGAGGAGGTGGAAGGGGAACGGAAGATTGATGGCGGGGGCGAGATGATGAGGCGATGGCGCCTTGGATGGAGGATGAGAAGTGTGTGTGTGTGTGTGGGGGGGGGGAGTTCAAATACGGATTTCTTTACTTTTTCTACATTTTTCTGCATGGAATTGCATACATCCAGTTTGTCCCAGTCTGTGTGTGTGTGTGTGTGTGTGTGTGTGTGTGTGCGCACTTACGTGTACACTCTTTCAGAAGGGTGCTGAAGCTGATGTGGATGTTGTCTATCCAGATGTGTCCTCTGGTGCCGTGCGCAAAGAAACCCTCCATCACGACCTATCGCGAAACGGGGGAAGAAGAGGAGGAGGTACAAGTTGAAAAAGAGGAAGCTGGATGAAGGGAGCACGGGGGGATGGGGGAGGAGAGAATCTAGAACGAGGTCGCACCGGGGGATCCGGTGCCGGTAATTTTAAAGTAGCGCTCAACACGTGCAATCCCTCTGCAAGCCTCTTCCACTCTTTGTGAGAACATTAACGGCTCGTGACGTCCCCGACAAACACAACGATCTGCAAACAATCACACCTGGCCTCCGGTGACGAGAGAAACTGATGCCTTCATAAGATGAATGTGCCGCGCTCTAACCAACCCAAGACGTGTTTCTCTTTGAGCCGTGTAATAACAGGGTTCTTACACATTTTGACCGATCGATTTCCATGACTTTTCCATGACTTTAAACCAAATGTCCATGACCAAACTGGAATCTCGGTATAAACATGAACATTTTTGAAAATTGCGTGCATTAAGAGCGTACACCGGCTTATTTTTTGAGCGTCTTTTAAAAAGAAAACATATTCATTATTTCGGCGTAAATGATGTGATTATAACAACATTTCCATGACTTTTCCAAAACTTTTATGATTTAAGTTTTTTCCATGACTTTTCCAGGCCTGGAAATGACCATTTTAAAATTCCATGACTTTCCCAGTTTTTCCATGAGCGTACGAACCCTGTAATAAAGGCTCTGACCCAGATGTATGAAGACATTATCGAGCAGACGCAATCTAACCGATATTGACTTCTTCTCCTTCAGTATTTACACTTAAAGATACAATTTATTTTGCAGAGTTTCTAACTACCTGGAAGTCCTTGGGGGAGCGGGGCAGGATGGTGCGGCCCTCCCTCCAGACGGGGCCCTGGTCGCCCCTCAGCGTCCACAGCACGGCCTCCTCGGTGTGGCCGTCCCGCAGCAGCACCCTGAGGTGCGCCTGGGCCTCCCCGAACAGCTGGTAGGAGAAGAGGAGGCACACGGGCCCCGTGTCGGCCGCCACCACGGGGCTCACCAGGCGCGCCCGCTGCTGCTCCGTCTTCACGCTGGCGTCCATGTACAGGTAGCTGTTGAGCTCTGCAAGGGGGGGGGGGAGGGGGGGAGGCGGCATTAGACTCTCTCCAAACAGAATTGTCTAACGTCAGGAATATAATGGATCAAGTGCAGCAATATGCATGTGAGCTGTTTAAGGAATCGTAAAAAAACTAAATGAGCGGAGCTTTGTTTTAACCTTGAGTTTTCTGCTTGCCAAATGAAAGAGAGAGAGAGAAAAAAAGATTTAATGGGTTTTCATTTCAGGCCTCGAGGCAATAAAAACAACAAAATGTGAAAGGATGCGTGGACTTTTATAAATAGATGCCGCCGAAATGATCCCGTACATATTCTGCGTGCGTCATTACTCATCACGCACAGGCTTATGTGTCGCCTTATGCACACATGTACGCTACGTTTTCACACAATTACAGATAGATCGCAAAGAAAAACACAAATTAATCACCAGTTCCGAACACCAACACACAATAGTCCCGGCAAACAATAGAAATAACCAACGTAAACACGCAGAAGAATAGCCGCGGCGAGAGCGTCATGCCATCGGGACTCCTGCCAACACCCTCGGGACTACTTCTCCTCATTCCCTTCCAGGTGAATGACTTAAGCAACGGAAAAGTCCGGCACGCCGCTCCATTTGTTTACACCGGAGGATGTTTAGCTTGCAAATTGGATGCCGACATGAATTCCATTGTGAGAGATCGGCGGGCCGACAGCATGTTTGGAGTGTGTGTGTGAGAGAGTGACTCGGCGAGGCGTCTGGTGAAGAATGTCTTAAGTGGGCCCGGTGGGAAAAGGTCCAGCATCAACAATCTGCAGATTAAATCACCTGCTTCATCATGTGCAACTGTGTGTGTGTGTGTGTGTGTGTGTGTGTGTGTGTGTGTGTGTGTGTGTGTCGGAGCAGCTACGTGCCTTTCTATCAAGTGAGGCCAAAATTGTCCGGTGCAAATCAGGGAGCATACAGGTAGTTTTTAAATGTGATTTTTGTTTAGTTTTTTCCCAGTAGCACCACAATGTTTATCTTTTAACACGGCATGTGCTTTTCATCCAAAAGCCCCGTGCAGTGGCATCCAGCCGTGCTCAACTTACTGAGTGACCGGGTCGATAACCTTTTCGCTGTGTCCGCGCGTGTATATGTGTGTGTGTGTGTGTGTGTGTGTGCGTGTGTGTGTGTGGTCTTTCCAGCAGATCCGACAAGCGGTATCTGGAGGGACAAATCTTCCTCCGACTGGACAGCTCCCTTCTGCTCGCCATACGCCCGCCCCGCCTGTGTGTGACACTTCAGACAGTGTGTGACAGTGTGTCCCTTGGCCCTTTGCAGTCCTGGAACGTGCGTGTGTGGTGTGTGTGTGTGTCCGTTCCTGCAGATGACACTGTCTTCTGCCGTGTGAACTTCATGTGGATAGGCCTACGGAGGACTTGCAAATGAAACCTATTTATGACTCCGCAAGGTGTTTCTTTCCCGGCGTCTCGCAGCGAACCCCCCATTGTCGCGCAAGACGGCTCCTAATCGAGAGCGCCCGGCTGAACGCGGCACAACAGAGCCTCATTAATCTGGTTCACAGCGGCACGCGGCAGCGAGAGGCACACATTCAATCTGTGAAGCCTATTGAGGATGTTTTTACTAGCGGGGGTTGTGTGAAGCCAAATATCTCAGCGCATGGCGGCTAATTCCACCTCCGTGCCCTGATGATCGGTTTCATGACGGAGGTGAGGAGGTGAGGAGATCATGGGAGACCCGGGAGAGAAGGGAACTCTATCGAGGATTAAAAAGTGATCTGATAGCAGTGAAGTAATGATCCCGTGTCGGCTGGGATTCCCGACCTTTGACCTCGGCAGGGAGAATCAAAGGCCGGCGTGGCTCGTCGAAACGGCTGGAAATGATACTCTGCACATGAAAGCCACGGAGCGGACTAATCGGGGCAGCCCGCTCCAATCCGGCCGCGATGAAAGAAGCCGCTTTGAAGCTCCCCCGTCAAAGATGGCCGTGACCTGCATCGGTCACGCCTCAGGAACATTGGCCGTCAGATCCGTCGCCCCCGCTGAACACGACCCCGGTGACATCACACACTCGCTGAGCCTCTCGGTGATTCACTCCAGCTGGAGAAATGCGGAATCTTTCATGGAGACTTGGCCCGAAACCGAAGAATTTTAAAACCAGGTCGGGGCGAGAATCCCCTCAGCCTGATGACCAATTATAAATATAGGAGTAAAACAGCCGAAACCCAGAAGTGTACATCTTCTCTAGTTTTTAATAACACGCCCAAAGCGGCATATGACGGACATTACTCATTATTGTCGACGCCGACATTAAACGAGAGATGTCGGTAGTGTTAGGTTGTAATAGTTTATTTTGATAACATCTGCAGAGGTTTTATGTTTTAAATTAATACATATAGAAAGATATTATAATAGAAAATATAGGGGAGAATATTGATATTGTTATTAATGTATTATGAAGCATGTTTACTCTATGCAAATGTAAATGGCAAGAATGAATGTGTGTTCATGAGAGTGACTGTATGTTAGTGTTATAGATCGACGAAGCCGGTTGAAATCCGTGACGTGACTCACAATAACAAGGGACTTTTATTGTGAAGGTGCCTTTAATACTGACAATAATAGACGGAAATCGTGTCTCTTTGGATAGGTAAGCCGAGGCCGTAAGGTCGGGGCGGGGGAGCCGATGAGGATCACGATTGTGAGCTTTGATTGTTTGTTTTACACTTCTTGACATTAAATGTAGATAACTTAATTTGCGCGGGGGGGGACACTCACCGTGGCTGTGCAGGGCCCAGAGCAGCGGCGCGTTGGGGTCGTGCGTCCACCCACACAGGCCGTGGTCAAAGTCGCACACGCTGTTGGACGAGGCCGTGTCTACTGCGGAGGTGGAGAGGAGAGAGGAGGGAGGAGGGAGGAGAGAGGAGGGAGGAGAGAGGAGGGGGGAGGGCGGCGAGAGAGTGAGCGCCAGAGCCAACGGGCACAAAGAGGTACGAGACGCCATTCCAGATAAAAGGATCATCCACGGCCGCTTTGCGTAATGGGTTCGTCTCCTCCGGTACCGGTTCATGAGCCACGTTTCTTTACCTGTGGTGGTGAAGGGGACGGTGGAGGTGTCGATGTCAGCGGGGACGGTGGGGGTGGCGGTGTCGGCCGGCGTGGTGGTTTCTGTGGGAAACAAACACGCCACAGTTCAACGTGTTTGCAGACTGCATCCAAACTGAAACTTCTCCGACGAGCCAAGCGGAAGTAATTTTTTACCCAGAATTCATCACACCAACACCGCGCTGAAGTGATGTCATAGAGATGGTGAGGTCACACACACACACACACACACGTTTCCCACTGTTTTCCTGTGTGAACTATCGTACGTGTTTCTCTCTCTCTATAACTCATGCGCCTCAGGAGTAAGGAGGGCAAACACAAAGCTAAACGTATGTTTTTTTCTCGCCGCCCTTAACGTCTATTTAAGCGATCGTAAATCAGAAGGAAAGACACGCAGCACACCGAGGTTTCACATGCTGCTCATTAAAACGCGTCGCACACGCTGTGTTGAGCAGTTGAAACGGGAACAAGGAGAAAGCCCCGTGTTATTAGGAGCAGATGAGTCAACGCTGGTGTTTTATGGATGTTTACGCTGAGGTTTGAACTAAAGAGCTCCAAATATATCATGTGAATTAACTGAGATGTTTCTGTCTGTTTAACCCGCCACACACACTGACCCTGGCTTCTCTTTCTTATTCAACCGACATTAAAGACGCCTGAAGTGGCTAAGTGGCTTCTCCAGCATATTATATTTCACGTTGCTTTGTTAGCGGTCTCTGTCAAGTCCCATTTTATGTCAAGCCAAACAACTCAGACGCCTAAACGGCTGAAGATCTCCTGGATCGCTTGGAAAAGAAACAACAAGCCTGCAAAAGACATTCTTAAAAAGCAAAGAGAAGAAATAAATAAAAGCCCACATGGATCCATCAGCACCTTTCTTTCTGCTGACTGTCCGTGGCGATCTGAGAGCGTCCAGCCGCTCTTTCTACCTGACGACCATTACCATTAAAAGGCACCGCGGGGCAACGGACGCCGCGTGATGCACAATTGATCCGCTGAACGGAACTTCCTGTGGAAACGAGCGCGACGGCGCGCCAGCCGGAGGACCGGCCCGCATGAAAGGGCCCGGCCACAGCTGGCGGTGGCGTCTGACATTAACCCGGCGCTAATGTCACGTCCTTTATTCCCCGTCATCAACTACCTCATTATCTTATCGCTGCCGACCCACCGGGGGAAGCGGAAGGCAGCGAATGCGAGCGACTCTTCCTCAAACCTCGGGCTCCATCTCTTACAATTATATCGCTTTCGCTTTTGTTTTCTCCTCTTTTCTTTTGTAGTTTTCGCCTGACCTTTTCGTTCTGCGCTTAATGCTCGGGACCGGGGCCGTGGAGAATGAACCCAGTGCCTATACGCTACCTCGGCGCGCCCCACACTGCAAAAATGAAAATCTAAGTAAAATGAAATAACTCAAATTAAGGCAATCTATGCTTGTTTTTTGACTGACAAGATATTTCTTCTTACAAGGTAGTTTTAATGTTGGAGCATTTCACTTGTTTTAAGAAATCTTGGCAAGTCAAATGTTCCTGTTAATTTGGCTTATTTCAAGTAATATTCCCTCATTTTATTACTTTTCTTCCTTGTTTTTTTAGGCAGAATTTTTGCAGTGCAAATGTGTGCGTACCACTAAACACACACAAACACAAACGGCACGCTGCGGCGCATTAAGATTCTCCCCGGCTCTCTCTCAAAGGTCAGGCCTCGTCACAGTGTAAATGCGCTGACCTTTCCGGGGTGTGTCGGGGGTGTCGGGGGCAATGGGAACGGCACCCTGACTTATGCGGATGTCTGCGTGAGGCGGAGAGAGAGCGAGCGTATGCGACCCGCCCGCCTCGCCACCGGGGCCCTGCCCCCCCCCCCCCCCCCCCCCCCGTGACGTGTGCGACGGCACGGAGCTGCGCCAGGAGGCGTGTGCAGCAGCAGGCCGCGCTGCACATGCGCAGCAGAGGAGGCCTTGCAGTGCAGGAGAAGTGGCTCTGCAGCGGAGCGTCGTCTTACATAATGTGTCTCTTGCTGCAGGTGATGATGCAAGTCATCGTCATGCACGAGATGAGACACGGCTCTGGAAAACTGGACCATGGGGAGGCTGCTGGCGGTTAATGGAGGCGCACACTCCCCACATGCAGACGCACACTGCAGCGGCACATGCATACACGCATGCTCGCACAATCAGACACACACACACATACACACACACACACACACCGAGCATACACACACGTACAGGGGGTGGGAAGAGCTCTCTGCTAAAAGACATCGCTCCCTTCCAAAATAATCTGACTCAGCGATATGTCAAAGAAGAGAAGAAAAAAAATTCTTTAATTATGTAGAAAGCTTTTCAGTAAATCTCTGCTCGGCAGTCCTCGACTCACAAACACACACACACACACACACACACACACACACACACACACACACACACGCACGCACACAAACGCGCATCAAGAAATGAGTGCACATGCACGCACACTCACAAACCCCAAAAGAACATGATGGGAAAGATAAAGTAGCCATTGTTTTATATTCTGGTGGGTGGGGTTAAGTCCTCACATCAATATTCACACACACACACACACACACACACACACACACACACACACACACACACACACACACATATATATATATATATATATATATATATATATAGTATATTACACGTGTGTTTGTGCATGTCGGTAACAACTGTTTTTTTAATTATTTGAGCTTTTTTATTGTTCGTCTTCTTTTTTTTACAGATCGATCTCTAACGTCTTTCCTGAGATCATGCATTTTTGGAGCATGTATACTAGAAAAAAAGAAGAGATGAATCGTGACTTTAGAGGCTGAGAATGTGTGTGCGTGTGTTGGAGACAGATAGTTGTGCGTCAACACGGTGAAACAGAAGGAGTCGAGACCAACATCAGATGAGTAACGGAGGACGAGGACAGGAGGCAACAACAACAAAGAGAACAACACATCGACAGGCCGACGCATCGGGCCTCAGGCTGGGAAAGAAAGAGCTGCAACCGTGTGTAGCAATGAGGAGAGAGACCCGCCTCACTGCTGCTGCTTTACATGATCATAAATTAACTCTTAATTCTGATGAATACATTCAACAGAGGGCAGAAAGAAGCGAACAGTCTGTTAAAGGAAGCGGACGATGTGCAGGATGTCAGCAGTAATTCACTATTCCTGCTGAGCCGCTGAACAATGTGTGACCCTCAGCAGCAGTTTTCTTTGACGTGTTTCCCTCAAAAGCCTCCACACCATCTGATAAAAAGCACCCCTGTGCAAAAAGCTCGTAATCCTTCACCACAGGGGTCTGGTTTCTGTTGTTCTGTTTCCATAGTCGGCCGTTTCTGTGCCTACTTCATTCCCACAGTGTAAAGTAAATACTTTGGCGAGCACGTTGCGCTTTATCGCCACCCGACATACGTTGTTACATCCTTCCAGAGCACGTGTTTGATGATGGTGATGATAATGATGCTCTCTGAAATCAGACTAAATCATCAACTTCAGACTCTGAAGGGAAGGGAGGCTCGGAAAACACTACCCCATGTGTCCACAGGGGCCGCCAAAGTCACAGAGTAAATAATGAATCGCTCTTCGACGAGAGAGCGGCGCACTTCATCAGCGCTGGTTCAAGCACACAAACACGCCCGCCGACACACACAAATCACCTCCACGGGGGCTGAGGTGTGTGTGTGAAGAGTAAGTGTGTGTCTGTGTGTGTGTGTGTCCTGTTGCGCTGTAAAGACATGTAGTCATCCTGTCGAGGCACAGAGGGAGTTGTAAGGAGTCCATATGCGGCCGCCTGTGTGTGTTTTTCTGCAGCTCTACCTCACATCTGGATAACAGACCATGCTGGAAAGTGAACAAACCAAATGACCCCCCCCCCCCCCCTCTCTCTCCCGGGATGCATTCCTTCAAACCGAGCCCTCTCCACTCCCTGCTGATGCGAGCACTTGTTGTAGCCAACTTCAAATTTATTTTCCAGGTGAAACGATCCCTCATAATCGTAACCTTTGAGGTGCTGTGACTTCCCCCTTCCCCCCTCTCTTCTTCCGACTCTTCACTTCTGGCAGACTCATGCATATCGAATGCAAGCCTCACTTTTCCACCCTCCTAAAAGGTCCGTTGACTTCAGTTCGGATCAGTTAATTACGGCGCCAACAAAGAAGAAGAAATTCAGCCTGAAATAGTGTTGATGTTATCATGCATGAAATGATTCCCCGTCATATACGCAACAGTCGAATGTCCTACCTGGAAGGTCACAGCCAAGTATCTCCACTCTCATCCCGATTCCTGCTGGAGACCACCTCTCTGGATACAGCCGGATGAACTGGGACACGATCTCCTCAAAATGGCGCAGCTCGGGGGTGTCGTAGTGCGTGTTCCCCTCAAATATCTGTCCAAGAAATACACAGAAACACATGTCATCTCGACTGTTTGGGTATAAAAGGGGGCGGGGCGTGTGGTCGCTACCCACCTTCGGCAGGCTGGTCTTGCTGTCCATGATGAAATTCCACTCTTTCCCATTCAGGCTGTGGGCCACTTTGTACTTCCTGACGAACGCCCGGTTGTCTGCGCTCGCGCCGCTGCCTGCGTCTCCTCCCCTCGCTCCCTGGGTGATCACGCCGCGCACCGTCTTCGGCACGCCGAGGTCCACCTGCAGGGATCAGGGCTGAGCGATTAACATCTCTCTTATTCGGCCTGTTTTGTGATATACATGCCTAAAAGGGGGATAACTTTCGTGTATCTGGCAACACTGAGATCAGTCGACCAATGACTGTTCAGATGGACCGTAAGGGAGATACCATTTACAAAACTTGTAAGGGGTAAAAACTAGTTTGTGAAAACCCAGAGAAACACAAATATCCAACGAAGCAAAATCCCAACGTTTTTGGAATCCCTGCCGGACGTTTTGTTTTGGTCTCAAAAAGAGGACACGTCCGGGTAAAGAGGACGTCTGGTCCCCCTGACTGAACAACACCCGGCTGCGTTTCTATAATAATAATAATAATAATAATACATTCGATTTATATAGCGCTTTTCCAGGTGCTCAAAGACGCTTTACAACACATAATTAAAAGTAAAACCTAAAAGCTATGCATTATAAATTATGATAAAACAAACGATAAATAAACAAATAAGAACGTACAGAGCACACAATCACACATTAAAGAAGTTTTGAACAGGTGGGTTTCTATTGCAGCCGGGCTTCTTGCTTTAGCACGCTCGCCTCTGGCACTACGTGGAAGCCAGGATTTAAAAGCACTACTAAAATGTGGAAAAAGCGCCATTACCTGAAGCCACTCCTCTCCGGCCAGCGGCTGTGCGGGGGCCGGGAACCAGCCGGAGCGACTGGCCACCAGGCGGGCGCTCCCGGCGTTCCACACCATGTCCCTGCTGGAGGAGGCGGAGATCTGCGTGTCGGGCAGCAGGCCGGACAGCAGGCCCTGCAGCTCTGAACACGGAGCATCTGGAGGGGAAAGTGCAGAGGGCGGAGACGACTTTAACCTCGATGGAGGAGTCGCCCACGACCCAGCGTGCACTCTGTTACACATATCTCCACCTGGGAGCCGTTAAGCTTCGCCACAGGATTGCACTGCTGGTCACTGAGCATTAAGAGGCTGAGCTAAGGAACTGAGGGAAGGAGAAGTGTAGCGCAGCACTCCTGCTTCATGTTGTATCTACGCAATTAGACTCCCATTAGTGAGATAAAAGCATCAGGATACTCCCCTGCGTTGCATTCTTCCCAATCTCACACACACACATCTTAAATATGATACGGTGTCCTCGCTGCAATAGCATCTGTGTTCACGTTTTTAGGAACATTCCCTGATTGAGGGACGGTTCCACGTACATGCAAAAGCACTCGGAAATGAAGCTCATTCAGATGTCGATGAGCAGATAGCGTTGAAAGAAAGGTGCAGAGGGAGTTTGTGAGAGGGAGGGATGAGGCTTGAGGGGATAAGAGAGGGATAAGAGAGAGGAGTCTGGAGGCGGAGAGGTAGAGAGCGGGAGAAGAAGAAGAAAAGTCGGAGCCCAGGATGACGGCTCGGGAAAGCTGGGAGGAGAGCGACATGAGTCAGAGGGAAGGAGCGAGTGAGCGTGGAGAGGTAGAGAGAGGAAGAGGAAGAGGAAGAGAGGGCAGGAGGAAGGGAGATGGGGAGATGTTAGTTGTGCTGACGGTTTAAGAGAACAGGGATCAAAGTTTCATGCCGTTATGTCACCGCAAATGCAGGAGATGTAAATAATGAATAAAAGGCACAGTGTGTGTGTGTGTGTGTGTGTGTGTGTGTGTGTGTGTTTGTGTGTGTGTGTGAGTGTCGGTGGGTGGTGTCTGTGTATATTTCGAAGGGTGAGCATGCTTTTGAGGTCATCTGCTATATTTAGAAGCCCGCCTGTGTGTGCGCACGTGTGTGTGTGTGTGTGTGTGTACCTGTACTGTAAGAGCTAATAGTTATTTCAATAGCAGCTGTTGAGGCTGAGGCGAATCGCAGTTTCTGATGTAAAAGTGAACGGGAAGCCATGCATGATTGATCGGAACTCATCCCTCAATGTGAAGGAGCTCACAGGGCGAAGAAGCCATGAGGGGGGGAAAGAGGCGTCGCCGGGGGAGACGGAGGAGGAGAAGAAATGGCATTGATGTTGCCTCCGAGAAGAAAAATAGAGTTTCCTTTAATTAGCCGGAGGCTTTTTTATGTTTCAAAGATTGCAGTGGGAGTGTGGGAAAGAAAGAGTCGAGTATGTGTGAGAGAGAGTGTGTGTGTGTGTGTGTGTGTGTGTGTTCCTGTTCCAGTTTTGCATTTGGGAGTTTATTGTTTGCAGATGTCCGATGATCCGACATGCCTTTGAACAAGAACCAAAAGCTGCTGTTGTTTTCTGTTCAGTTCTGGAGAGTCAACGCTCTTCAGGCCAAATAAAGGTTGGAGAAGTTGTACACCCACACACCCACACACACACACACACACACACACACACACACACACACTCACACACACACACACACACACCTGTAATCTGGCATCCGTAGAGCTCGAAGCGCAGGGCGATGCCGTTCCTCCAGGTCTGCGGTCGGATGCGGACGAACCGAGCCAGGACCGGCTGCGGGACGCGGTTCAGAACCACCTCGGCCGGGTCCGTGTTGGCGTGGAAAATCTGGGAGGAAGAAGACGAGACGAACAAAGGTTACCGTCAGAAAGGAGATGCACGGCTCATGTCTCTCTCTTTCTCACACACACACACACACACACACACACACTGCTTGACACCCACCCACGGTGCGTGGTTTCACTCGGCTGCACACACACACACACACACACACACACACACACACACACACACACACACACACACACACACACATAGTGGCAGGACAAAGCAGAGACAACCCAAACACGGATCCAATGTCACCAGCCCAGCTGTCGATGTGTTTTGGGGTCAAAGGGTCGACGCTGGAAGGCTGGGAAAGCCAGTCGATGGATGGAGGGTTTCTCTCTCCCACACACACACACACACACACACACACACATACACACTCACTCACTCGCACACCAACATCCGTACCCCTCCGTGACCGTGGGAGGCTGCGGGAGACGTGACCTGACACGACTAAACACGATTGGCCGTCAGGCGCAGGAAGCCTCCCCAGGTGGGCAGGATGTGAGTGACATCACCTTCCCGGAGCGTCAACATTCTGCGCGGACGCTCCCTTCCTTCCACGAGCTCTGAAGCGGCGGGCGGGGCAGCGGGGGTCGAAGAGCAAATGTATCCAGGCGGTCGAGTTACTTCCTGCTTTGAACTATAAAAAAATAAAAATCTTCCCATGATGCTCGAGGCCGCTGGATGGGGCGATCCAATAACACGTGTTCTCCTATCTCTCCTCTTTGTTTTGCGACACACAAGTGTAAGCACAACTACATTTGAGAATAACTTCCTCTACCCCCCCCCCCCTGCATCTCACCTCCATCTATTTTATATCTCTGCACAAATCCTCTCTCACCCATATTGCCTTACTTCCTCTTGTTGGTGGCTACAAGCTGAAACCACACACACAAAAGGCACATGAAACCACACACACACACATATGCAACACACTTGGCAGAGGAAGTGTCTCTTCAGTGACCGACTGTTCAGTGTCATTTACTCCGTCTGTGGTCGACCGAGCCGGCTGATAGGAGGCCGACCGTTCCTCCCAGAAACCACCCGACTAACGTCAGAGCCCGACGGAGAGACGGAGAGAAACCGGTGACAAGCAGCTGAATAAAAGATTAAAAGGCATCACTTCTTAAAAAAAGATTCTCTGACATGACTTCTCTTCTTCCTCTAATCCGAGCACAGGATGATCAAACCGCAGCCGGAGCCTCAGCATCTCCTTATTTGTATGATGTTGTTTTCCAGTTAAAGTGATAGAAATGCGAGATTTTCACTTTGAGTTGCAAGATAGTATATTAGGGTAAAATGACCCAATTCCAAAAATCCCTATCTGGCACATGCCAAAAAAATAATAGAGAAATTCAAAAAATTCCATAACCAGTGGGAATATGAGTGATATCACTTCAAAATCCTTCTCGAGGGGATTTATTTGATTTTGGGCACGGCCTGATTTAATCAAGTGGCGCTGACACTGGTAATACAAAGCAGCGCGAGTGTTTGGACAGATAAGTCTATCTGGCGGTATCTGCTGCGGGATCGAGGACAGGCGGCCGCGGTGTTTACCTAAGGGGCCAAGCAGTGGATGCGGGCTCTTATGGGGGTTATGTAAACGCCCACGCACGCACACACAAAGGCGAGCGTGTGATGGAGGCTTGGCCTCGCACACAAACCGACGCGGCTCTACTGCTCCCAGATATTTGGTTCGCGAGAAACAAAAGAGCGGCGGACGGACGGAAAAGACAGGAAAAACAAGAAAAATGACTGCAGGGATGGAAGAGTAGTTAAAAACAGATGGAGAGAGCGGGGGAAACAAAGGAGAAGTTGACCAGAGGGCAGCAGATATGACTGAATGGGAGCGGAGGAATGTGGGAGTGGTGGCGAGTACGGAGGAGAGAACCACCAACAGGAAGTATTTATCCCTTAATAAGGCTACATTCGCGGTATTTCCTCCATTCTTCAATCAATTGTGGTCGGCAAAGTTAAAAGAAATTGACAAACATCATCATTCACCCGCCAGGATATAATGTTACAAACAGCTTAAAATTGTCAGGTAAATAAATGATGTGATCAGGTCCAGTTTCAAAAGTCAAGTTCGGAAAAGTCCAGATAAAATTAGTCCTCTACTTCCCAGAAATATCCGACGCTCCAGCCTTAAAGAGGCCTGTCATCACTAAAAGGCCATTAGCTGGTGCATTACAATATTGCTGCTTCGCTTGATTCTCATCTTTGGATAAAAGCAGAGAATCTGGCCGGCGATACGGACTCAAAAAGAACAGTTTGTTCACTGAGGGTTGGCTCACAAGAGGCTTTTTCATTCGTCTCTCGGTCGCCAGAGGCCAAGGAGAAGTAGTCAGGCGGCTTCTCCCGTCTCCTCCATTTCCTCCAATCTATTGTCCAGGTACCTGAGAGGTCGCTCATTTGACCCCTGGTCCTCCTCAGGTTAAAGGTTAATGACCGGAGGAAGCAGATGGTTGCTCATTCACCAATTTGTAGATAACGTGGTTACTTTTTGACTCGGAGTGGGACATGAATGCCGGTATTGTCGGTGGGCGACGCTCCCGCCGCTGTAATCTGCCCGGCGACCGGCGTGTTGTTTTGCATTCGTGTCAGCCGTCACGTGACAGGCTGGCCAGCCGGCTTGAATAATTAACGTTGTCAGATTATGTCTCCTGGTGTGGAGAGTCATGAAAATATAACGAAGCCCCGCACACACCCACCCACACACACACACACACACACACACACACACACACACACACACACACACACACACACACACACACACACACACACACACACACACACACACACACACACACACACACACACACACACACACACACACACACACACACACACACACACACACACAGCAGCGTGAGGTCGGCCAGACTCGTTTGTGTGGACATTGGCGGGACACAGGCACCACGGGTATTTAACTATTGATAACTTATCCGGAGAAGGAGGTCACCGTGAAAGGTAGCAAACGCCACATGTGCAGCTCTGCAGCAGCAGAGAGCGAAGAGGAAACTCGTGTTCGTCAAAAACGAAGAAGACGAGTTCTCTGGAAAATGAGAACTCTGGAAAATGAAGGTGTGGATAGATGTACACATCGGAGCTCGATTCATTTTCCATCCCTCTCTTTCTCTCTCAAC